>ML376933.1:65180-126670 GCA_005239525.1 Nicotiana knightiana
AAAAGACAGTGATTTAAAAGACTAAACAATGACTAGAAATAAAATAACTGCGACATGAAAAGTTCTAACAACTAGACTAAATTTCAACTCCACAATCATTTGTTTTCAACCACTGGCACATCTGCTCATGGTGGGGCTTGCCCTGGCTGACCCCCCAATGTACGGTACATCTCTCTAACTCTGCTGCAAGATGACAGGCAAATGTAGGTGCATGCTCCAAAAACTCGTCATAATACATCCCTTGGCAGTTCACATAACTTTGAGCGGTATAAACAGCCAAATCATGGACTTGCTCTCTGAAGTACTAAAAATTCTGGTCTCGATCTTGTAACTGCTGCTGGCGAGTGGTGGCTATCTCTCTTATGTGGCCCTCGTGATCAAATGCTGACTCCAATTGAGCCCGAAGTCTAGCCTGGTCGAGTCTCGCCTGAGCCATCCCCCTATCAAAATCTACATGCTGGTATTCTTTATTGCACCTTCTCATTTCTTCTAACTGTGCATGGAGTTGAGCTTTTGAACATACCCAATGGGTCTTCTCTCTCTCGAATTGAGCCCTCTCTTCTTCAAATTTTGTTGTTTGTCGATCCTTACTTGATTCAACCTTCTCACTTAACTGTACAATTGTTTCCTTGGCTTTTTCCAACGCCTTTTCAGTCTTTGCCAAGATGGAATCATAATTTTGCANCTTATCTTCTCCTAAGTCATACCACCACATCTGAAGTTGAAGTGGAGCCTCATCTACAACCGTCAACGGTGAATTCTGGATAGTGCTCAATACGTACCTGTGGGTGGTTAAGGTTAGGGTTGACACTATTTTCAGAAGATAGAACCAATGCACTCATTTTTTTTAAACAATCTTTTGTGTATAACTCAATTTTAAGAAAAATCAATGAAAAGGGGGCTATTTTTGCAATTGTGACCCCTTCGTATTTCCAAAGATAGCTTTAGGGTCGGGGACGGGCATGACGGTAAAAGTGATGACCAATTGACAGGCATGTCCATTCTTGCGAGAACAACCCTTTGACAATCCTGAAGATTGTTCTAAGGCAATTCCGACAAAAACAGTTGGGGATTAACCGAAGTTGGGTCTGTTTATTTGTTTTTGATTTTTTTTTTTTAAAAAAAACACTAGACACATATATATTTTTTTAGTTATTTTTTGTAAAAATGGGGCCGAACCCTATGGAGGTTGCCTACGTATCTCACATCCGGTGAGAACAGACCCGCGTAGTTCGTAAAGTTTTGACATAACTAAAGAAAATTTTTTTTGACTTATTTTGAAATTATTTTTCCCCTCATTTTCAATTATTTTGAAATTCTTCTTTTTTTACAAAAACTTTTGACAGAGTTCCGAGGTATTTTTCAAATATCAGGTTTTTTTTAACACTGGTAAATTTCTATCTTTCCTCACTCTTGGTTTTACTATTGTTTTTCTTTCTTTCTTTAGCCGGTCAACAACAAACCGAGACAAATAATGCACATATAGAAAGTAGGATGCATCAAGATGGTCTTTTTGTTTCGGGTACACATGTCCTGGACGGACCCAACCCCTGTGTTGAGTCCCCTAAGTCAAAATGCACATGATGCAGATAATCGTTCCTACTAGGGATCTGGCATGAGGTTTTGTCATTCTAGGGTTCAACCTGAGGTTTTGTTCTAGACCTTGGCTACCCGAGCGGACAACTCGAGTCGGGGTGGGAGAAACGTACCGGTAGCACGAAAGACTATCCGGCCTAGTTCTAGTCCATCCCCCGTATTTTTACTTGGTATGACCTCTAACAAAAAGGCGGGCCATGCGAACATGTGCACCAATTTTTAGAAGAATCAGAAAGGAGGCCTAAGAAGGAAGTTTAAATACAATTCAAATAAATATCAAAGCGGTAAATAAATAACATTTAGCACATTGAGCGCACAAAATACAGTAATATCACAATTAATAAAGCCAAGTAAAATCACATTAACAAGCTCGAATTCTTAAACCCCGAACTAGAGATTCTAGGTTCTAATTTGCCCAGTAGAGTCGCCAGAGTTGTCACACCTCCTTTTTCACCCCGGTGAGGGTAATAAGAGAGTTTTTCCAATTTAAGTGACAATAATTGAAATGGGATTATTTATTGATTCAGAGTTGCCACTCGAAATTATTTATTTACGGTGTTCCGAGTCACCATTTACTTTTAGAATCCCAAATCGAGGAAATTTTGACTCTGTTTTAAAAGTCTGCGAAACCAGAAGACCGGGTAAGGAATTTTGTTAACCCGGGAGAAGGTGTTAGGCACTCCCGAATTCCGGGGTTTTAGCACGGTAGCTTAGTAATTTATACTTGGCTTATTAAATTGTTTTAATTACTTATTTTAGAGCCTATGTACATTTTACCTTTTACCGCTTTCAATTACTCGATTATTCATGATTAAGGAATTATCTTGAAACGAGTCACGCGTACGTGTACTCGTTTTGTTTGGCGCGTCAAGAATTATGGCACGTGTACATGTACACAATTAATCATCCTTTATTAATTATTAAGATTATTTGGTCAAGGTCATGCGAACACGTACCTTGATTTTTTTTGGGAACCATATTTACGTCACGCGAACGTGTAAATAATTCCATTTTGATTATTGTCACTTAAATTGGAAAAACTCCCTTATTACCCTCACCGGGGTGTAAAAGGAGGCGTGACAAAGGTGTGTTACGGAACCTAGAGCAATTAACTCATATAACCGGTTTACATCACCAAAGATCAGGTAAGGGCTTAAATTACCTTGAGGGAAAGGTGTTAGGTACCCCTTGAGGTCCACAACGGTGGGTCCCAATCGAACTTAAATTGAGCGAATTAGTCTAAAAAAGAAAGAAAAATAATTTGGACAAATACCATATTCAATTTATTTTAAACAGGAGTATGTGGGGTCCTAAGTTTTGCTTAGCCTATAGGATCATTCCATGCAATACTTTGTAACTCCCTCAAGTGGGGGTATTACTCATAGCATTAGCGCACGTACTATCATCTCCTTACTACCCCATTACTATCTTTAAGTTGTTACCTAAGCGTTCTAGTAGATTCTAGTCCATTCCTTATGCGGCACTATCCGTCCCTTGCCTATGTATTAGGACCTCTATTTGGTATAGTTCTAGACCAACCTATGTTAATTAAAAATGTGAAATCTAGGCGACAAACAAAAACAAATAGGACTTTCAGATTAAGAACAAGTATGGGCTCACATTGACCTCCACACATAGACAACAAAAGCACGCAATTGAATCAGGAAACGTTATTAACTTTGGGATCCTATAGGCAGGATATCTATGTGAGAAAACAAAGTGGAGACAATTATGTTAAGGCGAGCATTAAAACCTATTTGTTTGCCTACTGATTTTATTCAGAATGAATCTGGGCACTTCAGGTAGTAATATATCATAATTATAAACCCATAATCATTATTAAGTCCTACAAATATATTGCCTAAGTGATTGACAATATCGATTGAATTCAGAATCGATCGACAGAATCCTATAGGCATGATTTCTACAAGCTTGTTTATTATAGACCTATAGACATGATTTCTAAGTGTAACACTGATTTTAACTTATAAAGACAGGTTTTATTCCTTTTTCAATCCTATAGGCATGATTTCTAATTGCTGGATTGATTTAAACCTTATAGGCATGATCTCTAAGTTTAAAACTGATTTTTATTGTGATAGGCATGATATCTATTAACTGTATATGGGAAAAATTTAAACAGATTTCCAGGAAAGATAATTATCTCAAACAACAAAGTCCTATAGGCATGACTGATAATGCACATTTGTTGAAAACATATATAGATCCTATGAACATGATTTCTAATGTACAGAATTAAACGAAAGTCCTATAAGTAGGATCTCTAGTATGCAAATGTAAAACACAGAATCAAAATGATCATGAAAGTCCTATAGGCATGACTGATAATGCACATTTGTTGAAAACATATATAGATCCTATGAACATGATTTCTAATGTACAGAATTAAACGAAAGTCCTATAAGTAGGATCTCTAGTATGCAAATGTAAAACACAGAATCAAAATGATCATGAAAGTCCTATAGGCAGGATTTCTAAACACAGTATAATACTCACACATTTTAACCAACGTAATTAAATCCTATAGGCATGATTTCTACCCAATTAACAAAAGATATAAGAAACCCCCCTTCCCCGGCTTTACTAAATATCCCCAAATCTGTTATTACAAACCAGAATAGCTGAATGAATTACATAATGGTAATAATTACACTATAGGGAGCCTTCATAGGCCCAAATAAACTTGGTAACCATGCCTTCCACCATAACAACATCACAGTGATTCCTCCACAGTCCATTGGAAACAGGTTTCTAGTGTGTCAAAGTTCCCAAGGGCCTCAGGGACCCCGAGCAATGCTCACACCAGAACCACACATTCAGAATGCGATTCATAAGAGATTGGAAAACCAACCCCCAGTGTGTTAGAGTTCAGAGGAGTCTCATGTGGACCCTAGGCAGTGCTCACACTGGGGTGGTTGAGAACCTAAGGGACTAGGAGTGGGGTTTTAAAATCAGTACCTAAAAGGGAGAAGGGGCAGGTTTTAAAATAGTTGGATTTCAGAAGAAATAGGATTCAGAACATAGAGTTGCAGGAAGAACTGCACCAAGAACACAAACAGAATTCATGCTCAAACACATAGCTCAAATAAATTGAAGTCTAGTGAAGTTAAGTATTTAGACTAGCACTTATCACAAAGCAGTTAGGCAAAACAATTGAGTTGGCCAGATACATGAAATAAACAGACATGGTAGGGGATTTAAGCAACAAATTGACTGATTACATGTTCATAGTGTGCAAAGTTCAGAATAGGTATAGAATTAACAAGCAATGCATGAAACAAATTGAACCTTAGACTAACCTATGAGAGGATTCATATTATTCGAAATAACTTAGTCTTAAGTTAACAGTGTTACTAAATGAGATCATATAATCATGTGAAAGACAGAATTGATACAGGCTAGTCAAGCAAAGGGTAAAGAATGAAATTGCAAAGGTTAGGGCATACCAGTTGAGAAGAAAACAAGTAAATATGCAATATCAATTAAGTTCCAGAATAATTTGGCCTTGGCTTTCAGCTGGCCAAGACAAGAGACTCTTAGCACAGAAATCAGAACACAAGAGAACAAGAGAGAGCTTAAGTTTTAGTGAGAGTATGAGAGTTCGAGTTTGTCTAAGGGGAGAGGGAGAAGGGGTTTAAATAGCACTGAATTAAGCAGACAAATAAGGTAATAAGTCAATCATACACAATTAAGGAATGAAAATAATTTCATAATCAATTTAAGGCGGAGTTCAATCAATTAGCAGCACATAATCAACATATAATCAGGAAAGTATTACTTAAATTAGGGAAGGTATTATACAGAATCAATCAATATTCAAAATGTCGGATCAAATAAGGTAAGGGAATAATGAGAATAGGTAAAATCGAACCAAAACGGAAATATCAGTATCATACCAGATAAGGAAGGACTGAAATCTCAGTAAAAATTTCAAAACCCTAATTTTGGGGTAAAATTAATCAACAATTAGTAGCGAGAATCATAGAGACAGATAGACAGAAACATTACAGGAAAAATAATTAAATAATCGAGAACCCTAAATTAGTGTAAGTGGAAAATAGGCAGACATACAAAAGAGCTATAATAAAAGACATATAGACGTAAAAAATTAAAGATTGAACCATATTTTGGTTTGATTTTGAAGAATCAAAACCCTAAATTTTAGGGTAAGTAAAATCAGTCAGAAATAATAAAGGAAAACCGTAATAGATACATAGAGATGAAGCATTAAAGGTTGAAACAGATTTGGTTCATCTTTGAAAATCAAAAACCCTAAATTTTAGGATAAGTAAAAGATTCAACCAAAAATAGACGGATTTGTGAGTGACAGAGCAAATATAGATGGATAATAACATAAAAACAAACAGAAGTTGAACCAAATCTGGTTCGAATCAAAATCTGAAACCCTAACTGAAAGATACGAAAAAATATTCGTACTCACAGAGGTTAGGATGGGTATGGGCGAAAACAACCAAAATATAAGAGATTTTAAACCAGATCTGGTTCGAATCTCTTGAGATCCACTTGCCATTCGAGGAAAGCCGGTCAAGTAACACCCCAGATGAGTAGCAAGTAAAGAAGCAGGACTAGATATGACTAAGAATCAAGAAATGATTCCATTTCTGGGTAGGAGTCATAGGGAAATGTGTGACGACGAATTAGGGTTTGAGAAGGTGAAGGGTGAGGAGATGAGAGGATTTAATGACGGCGGGTGGGGGAAAATGATCTAGGGTTAGGGGTGTTTGGTATAATTAAAAATGGTTGCGCGATTAGGAGCCGTTGATCTTCTGAGATCAACGGCTAGGATTAGAGATTATGGTCGGGTGGGTTATTTGGACGGGTACGGGTCTGGTTGGACGGGTATGGTCATTTGGGTACTGGGATAGTTAATGTTTTGGGCTGGTTATGTATTGGGCTGGGGTAATTGGGTTAGGGTAGGTCCGAAATTAATTAGAAAAATGGGCTATGTTTTAACTACCCAATTAAATTAATAAAATAATTTATAGCAATAATTAATAAATAATAAAGATATCATTTGTGCATGAAAATGATTTAAAATAATTACTTAACATTATAAAAATATAAAAAGCCACTTTTTCTGTATAAATAAGGTAATTATGCATATATGTGGCTATTATTACGAAATATTGCAATTATACCCTAAAGATGCAAATATAATTATACATAAAATGTTTAAATCTTAATATGAATATAAATTACAAAAATTAAATATTAAATCATTATAAAATTATTTGTGATGCAATTAATAATTATTTATATAATAGAAATGCAGTAATAAATTGATTAAAATCTTTTAAGAATTATAGAATATTATGGGAAAATACCGGTTGATGCTCATGTAATATTTTTGAAAGTATATATATATATATATATATATATATATATATATATATATATAAACAATATATATATTTGGAAAAAATTGGTTATCAACACCCCCTGACATCCCACTCTCTTCACTCAACACAATCTCTCCTTTTTCCTCTCTTGGGATGTCAACATGCACTCCCTTACTCCTCTCATTCTTTTCTCTCTCATATTTTTTCATTTTCTCTTTAACAGTCTTTTCGTCTTCACAAATTTGTGAGGGAGCCAAAGGCCCAAGAATGATTTTCTTCCCGTTAACCTCAAAAGAGCATCTATTTTTTTTCATGCTATATGAAACTCTTTTGTAGACATACCATGACTTTCCCAACAAGATATAAGAATTATTCATGGGAATCACATCACACCAGATCGCATCCTCATACCATCCAATATAGAATAGTAATAACACTCTTTTATCTACTTTTACTCCTCTCAACATGTAGGGTTCAATATGCTCAACACAAGACAAATTCAATTTCTCAACCATATAAGTGCTAGTTGAGTTATAGCTAAACTCTTTATCAATTCTAAGGGAACAAATCGCAGACGTCACTTTAGCTCTTGTTTGAAAATAACTTTACCATTGTCTTCCTTCCATTTGGGATGCTATAAGTTTGAATTTTCAAGTTGTTGAGTCATAGCTCGCCTCCTTTCACTATAACTACTTGATTGAAACATCTTGAACAAAGATTAGAATAATTATATATCTCTCAAATTTGGTTTTTTTCTTCTAATACTCTCATGTCTCTTGCCTTTTTCTACTCAAATCAACTCTTGGTTGTTAATCTTTAGATTTCTTAATAAATCTAACAAGTCACAACCCGCACTGATAAGACTAAAGAGTTAGAAAAAGGAAAAGAAAGTGGGAGACCAAACCTAGAAAGAATAGGAATTGGTTAGTGTTAAAAGAAAAAGGAAAGAATTTAAGAAATCCAAAACCCACAAGAATAAGGAAGCAACTAGGATCCCCTCTTCTTATTTCCTTTCTTGACTTGGAAACCAAATAATAGTTGAATTCTGAAAATAATAATAAGCAATAAATATATTTTTTTGGGGCTGATTTTTGTTTTTTTGTTTCGTTTTTGGTTTATGTGCTCAAAAACCTCCCAAGATTATCAAGAATTAAAATCTTGATTAGCCTATGCTCTGATACCACTTGATAACAACACAATAGGGGCCTGAGAACTACTAAAGAAAATCAAGAACGTGCGAAAGCTAAAAGAAAAATAAAGAAACAAAAAAGAAGACATAAATGAAAGATATATTGAATTCAAGAAAGAGTTTCTTGAATTCAAGAAGTCTATTCTTGAAGTTTAATCCTAACAACAATAATTAGCTAACGAAGAACTAATTACCTTTGGTAGAGACTTAAAAACAAGAAATAGATTGTGAAACCCGACCCCTTTAGAATAACAAGAACAACAATAAGCCTACACTTATCACCTTTCTTGAATACCTAGAAGTTATCTAAGATTTCGAAAAGGGTTTAATCTTACCACCTTAAGTTGAGTCTTGAGGGTTGAAGAATAAATCCAAGAGTAGCCACACACAATAATGCAAGAAGAATCTCATAATTTTTATTGATATTGTCTATAATAATCTAAGTCTAAAAACAAATAAGACATCCCTTATATAGGTAGGAAGGGGTCACGAAAATAAGGCTAAAAAAAAAAAGGAAATATAGTCCTAAACTACTTTGGACAACAAGTCCAACTGCCTTAGGAAAAGGAAAATACTAGGAAGCAAAAACCAAGTCATTCTTGGAAAGTAATTCCAAAAATCTTAGGAAAAGAAAAAAATAACCTTAACTAACTAGTAAAACAATAAATATAGTCCCAAAATATATGGAAATAAGTCTCAAACCAATCTTGGATAGGATTTTGAAAATATTGAAAATCTTGAAAACCTTGAAGGAAATTTTCAAGCAACTTGGCACCAACTTGCTTTAAACATATAGCACGCCTATGTACCCTTCTTGGAAATTAAGTAAGTTCTTTTTATTCTATAAAAATATGACTTTATGTAGGACTTCATGGGCTGCAAGTTTGGACACAGTTTAGGTGCCAAATTGGTTTAAAAGTGGACTGACTAGGACCTTCTTCAAAGGATGTCTCGTGGGATCCAATCCTCCTCTTCTTGGACATCAATTTGGACCATAAAATAATTGTAATATCTAGTCAATTCATATCCTTTATCCTTGAGATATCTTTCTGCCACAACCCCAAATGCTAAGCCGGCCGTGATGGCGCCTATCATGATACTAGGCTAGCCAATCTACCACGAAATAACATAAGGACTTTCCCTTAAATTCAAAACTGTTCGATATTCCATAAAATTCTTCCGGTTTAACAGTTAAAGCAACAAAACGAATAAAATAGTTTATACACCGCCCCAAAACCTAGAGTCAACCGTCATGAGCATCTACAACCAATACAACGTACTACTATTTCTTTACTACAACCAGTTCTAGGAAATGATATCAAATAACAGGATAAGAAGGGAAAGAGGGCATGATGCGGACGCCAAACAGCTACCTCAAAATCCCGAACAAAGCTCCAAAGGAATGCGAAAACAGCTAGCGCTCAGACCCAGCACCTGAATCTGCACAAAAGGTGAAAGGAGTAATGTGAGTACGTCAACTCAGTAGTAATGAAAGTAAATAATGTCTAAGGCAACGAAACACGTAAAAGCAGTCATGAATGCATAGAAAATGAACTCCTTCTTTCGGAAAACACAGATACGATGCCTTATAACATTTAAAAGTCAATCTCAATAAAATATCATTGAAAGTGTGCCTTCTCACAAATTCCATAGAAATAAAGATAATTTAATGTAGAAATGATAGAATTCATAAATAGCCTCTCGGGAAAAAATATATTTCATAAATTACCCCTCGGGCATAACATCCCTCAGAATCGGTCACTCAACATGCCTTACCATCACTCAGTATCAGCCCCTCGGGCAACCTCACAGTCACTCATGCCTCCCAATCACTCGTCACTAGGCACTCACACTCAGTAGGTACCTGCGCTGCCTAGGGGTGTACAGACTCCAGAGTGGCTCCTACAGCCCAAGCACTAATATCAAGCCATCTCGTGGCATAATCACTCAGGCTCTCGGCCTCTCACATATCATAAATAATGTAACATGCTGCGGCGTGCAGCCCGATCCCATAGTATCCTTACTACATAGGCCCTCGGCCACACTCAGTCAGAAATCTCTCAAAAAGCCACTCGGGCTATCAATAAATGGGGTACTCGACCCAAAATATCATTTTATATCTCAAAATAGTGTAAATAAGACTGAGTTTCAAAATAAGTTATACATAATATGACTGAGTGTAAATCATAAGTCAACACAGTGAGGAATAGCATTAAAAGCCCCCAAGGGGTCTAAATACATGGCACTAGGCCCAAATACGGCATTCCGCCCAAAACATAGTAATAATATTTAAAACATGAAATATCATATGATTTAGAATCAAATACGCAACTTAATAGTTGCTACGGGACGGACCAAGTCACAATCCCCCAACAGTGCACGCCACACACTCGACCTCTAGCATTTGCGCCACTCCAAATGGTGATACAATGCGAAGTCCGGGGTTTCATAGCCTCAGGACAAGATTTACAGTCATTACTTACCTCAAACTGGCCAAACTACTAATCCACGATGCCTTTGCCTCTTGACTCGGCCTCCAATTGCTCCGAATCTAACCAAAACTAGATTAATATCAGCAATATATGCTAAAGGAACAAAACCCACTCGAAAATTATCAAATTTAACCAAAATTCCTGAAATTGGCCAAACTCGACCCCCGAGCCCACGTCTCAGAATTCTATAAAAATCACATCACAAGAATCCTCATCCTCCTCCGACTCTATACATTCCAAATATATAAAAATCCGATGAGAAATGGCCCTTCAAATCCTTAAATCAAAGTCTCAAATTTCCAAGCCCTAACCCCTCAAATTATACCATTAAATTCCACTAATTCCATGCTTAATTAGTCAAATACCAACATAGAATCGAGTTTTAGGTCCAAAAAACTTACCTCCACGGAAATCCCTTGAAATCCCTCTTCAATTTGCTCCCAAAAGCCTCAACCCGTATGAAAATATGATGAAAAATGCCTAAAATTCGCGAAGGCAAGTATTTATATGATTCGCCCAGGGGTTCCGCACCTGCAATCACTTACTCGCACCTTCGGACTCGCACCTATGGTCCCAGGTGCGCATCTGCGATTTCCACTTAAGCTCCCATTCTCCGCAACTGTGGTTTACCATTCGCACCTGCGGGATCGCAGGTGCGATCCTTCTTTCGCATCTGTGGAAGCTGCCCGAGCCTCCATTTTCTGGTCCTGCGGCACTTTCCCCGCATCTGCGCCCATCGCACTTGTGGCTCCCCGTCCGCAGGTGCGGCCACACAAGAAAAATCACACCAGCAGCCTTTCTGCTGCATAATCCAAATCCAACCCTTCCGATGACCATCCAAAATCAAACCGAGCCCCCGGGGCCTCAACCAAATATACCGACACGTCATAAATCATCTCAAGAACTTAATCAAACCCCCTATACACTCAAAAATATCATCAAAACACCAATTAAGTCCAAAATTCAAGCCTAAGGATTCCTAAATTTCCGAAATTCGCCAACGATGCTGAAACAAAACAAAAAACGTCTGAATGACCTGAAAATTTGCACACACATCCAAAATGACACTACGAACTTTTCCCAACTTCCGGAATTCCATTCTAACCTCGTAGCTAATTTTCCATTGCCAACCGAAAATTTCCAAAAATTAAATTTCGCCAATTCAAGCCTAATTCTACTCCGGACCTCTAAATGACATTTCGAACACACTCTTAAGTCCCAAATCACCTAATGAAGTTATCCGAGCCACAAAATCCCCATTCCGAGATCGTTTACCTAATAGTAAACTTCCGATTGACTTTTCTAACCATAAGGCCAACTTAAGAGACTAAGTGTCTCATTTCACATCACGACCACTCCGAACCCGAACCAACCGACTCAACACGACATAATTAGGCTAAGAAACACACGATAAAGCAGAAACAGGGAAAACATGGCTAAATCTTACGGAAGGACCGGCCGGGTCGTTACATCATCCCAATTAACAACTTCATTATTTGCACTTGAGGTCTAATGACCATATTTGGCAACACTTTAGCTTGACATCTTGTTAAAGGCCCTCTTTGAGATTCCAAAGCTTCATTCTTGTCCTTGAATAGATTTGAGCTTCCTAGGATGCTATCAAGAAAGTTCGCTGCCCTTGAAATTTCGAGCAAGAACTATATGACATGGGTGTTGGATGCTGAAATCCATTTAGATGCAATGGGTATTAGAGACGCCATTAAAGATAAAAATAAAGCATCTACCCAAGAGTGTGCTAAGACCTTGATTTTATTGCGTCATTGCTTGATGAAGGGTTGAAAATAGAATATCTCACAATCAAAGATCCACTTGATTTGTGAAATGGCTTAAAGGAAAGATATGACAACTTAAAGTTTGTCACTCTTCCACACGCACGATATGATTGGGCTCCTCTAAGGCTCCAAGACTTTAAGTATGTTTCTGAATATAATTCTGCGTTGTTCAGAATTACTTCTAAATTGAAACTCTATGGAGATAGTATCACTAACTATGATATGCTTGAAAAACGTTCACAACATTTCATGCTTCCAATATGGTCTTGCAACATCAGTACCGAGAGAAAGGTTTCAAGAAGTATTCCGAGTTGATTTCTCTTCTCCTTGTGGATGAACGAAATAATGACTTGCTCATCAGAAATCACGATTATCAACCCACTGGATCTACACCATTGCCTGAAGCAGATGAGGTGTATTCCCACTATGCTAAGTGTGGAAAAGGACGTGGCCCTATTCGTGGGCGTGGCCTTGGCAGTGGACAAGGAAGAAATTTTTCTAGTGCTAATCATCCCCCAAAGAAAAATAACCACCAAAAGTGGAATGGGAAAGATGAGAATCCAAAGGAAAATGGTTCAGAAACTGAATGTTATAGTTGCGGTGAAAAAGGGCATTGTGAAAATATTTGTCGTACACCAAGACATTTGATTGAGCTTTATCAAGCATCTCTAAAGAATAAAGGCCCTGAAGCTAATTTTGTCGATGACAATGAATTTGACATCACCCACTTGGATGTGGCAGACTTCTTTGAGCACCCTGATGGAAAAATAGACCACTTGATCAGTGATGGATCCGTAGTTAAAGATAATTGAGTAATTAAATTTTTATTTTTCCTATTCGTTTCAACAAAAAAGAAGAAGAAGATATAAAACAAAAGTTAAATTTATTGTAGTGATTACCGTTATTTTTGACGGTAATGAAGGATCTTGACAAATCCTTCAAGTGTATCAAGAAATCACATCTGCCTAACAACCTAAATTACTGTGACCGTTAGCAAAAGGTTGACAAATGTTGATGCACCAAAAAGTGTTTACTTTGCCGATGTCAAACCTCCACTGGGATTCTTTGATAAGATTTAAGCACGTTGGCTTGAAGAGGAAATTCACGATTACAGTTTTTAAATCGGAAAAAACCTAAAAATGTCACTAAACTTTTAGAAATGGTCTATTCATGCTTTCCGTTAAAAAAAAATGCTCATTTCATGCCACTGCCATTACACCTTTGGCTCACTTATACCACTCACCGTTAATTTTTTTAAAAAAATTTAAAAAAATAAAATTGTGTCGTTAGTTCAATAATGGCATAGGTGAGCCAAATGTGTAACAACAGTGGCATGAAATGAGCATATTTTTAATGGATGGCATGGATAGACCATTTCTGAAAGTTGAGTGGAATTTTTAGGCCATTTCCAGTTTTTAAATCATATGACAATAATTGTATTATTTTTAGTTATGGAATTGTTTGTATCTTAATCAGAGTTTGCTTGAAATTGCATTAAAAGATTATTATTGAATCATTGATTTAATTTTGTTTCGTTTCCATTTTCTCTGAAAATACTAATGTTTATTCATATATTTCTTTTGTATGTCAAACAATGAGAAGCAATTATGGATATCTCACATAATAAACTTAGATCAAAGTTCAACTGTAAAAATATTTATTTAGTTGATTCATGTATGACACATACAATATTCAAAGAGAAGAAATATTTCTCTCATTTAAGTATGTGTAAGACAGATGTTACTACAGTTTCTGGTAGTCGTAACCTAATTAAAGGCTCTGGAAGAGCTATTATAACTATGCTTAAGGGAACAATACTTATCATAGAGAATGCAATGTTATCCTCCAAGTCCAAGAGGAACTTGTTGAATTTTAAAGGTATCCGCCGAAATGGATATTATATTGAGACAATAAATGAGAAAAATCTTGAATATCTCATCATTACCAAGAATGTCTCTGGTCAGAAAAAGGTTATTGAGAAATTTTCATCTTTATGTTGTGGCCTGTATTAGACAATAATTAGTGCAATTGAGGCACATTCTATCGTAAACCAAGAGGTTACTGATTCCAATACTTTTGTAATTTGGCATGATCGATTGGGACATCGTGGATCAATTATGATGAGACGAATTATAGAAAACTCAAATGGGCATCCATTAAAGAATTTAAATATTCTTTTACATAATAAATTTTCTTGCACTTCTTGTTATCAAGGAAAATTAATTATTAGACCATCACCAACAAAGGTTGGGATTGAGTCCCCTGCATTTTTGGAACGTATGCAAAGAGACATTTGTGGAACTATTCACTCACCTAGTGAGTCGTTTAGATATTTTATGATATTAATAGATGCATCTTCTAGATGGTCTCATGTGTTCCTATTATCATCTCGCAACCTCGCGTTTGTAAAATTAATGGCACAAATAACCCGATTACGGGCACAATTTCCCCATAATCCAATTAAGTCTATTCGACTTGATAATGCTGTTGAGTTTTCATCCCAAGCATTTAATGATTATTTCTTATAAATTGGGATAAAAGTGAAACATCATGTAGCTCATGTTCACACTCAAAATGTCCTTGTAGAGTCTTTAATTAAATGTCTACAATTGATAGCAAGACCGTTACTCATAAAAATAAGGTTGTCCACTTATGTTTGGGGTCGCGCCATTTTACATGTAGTAATGCTAGTTCGTCTCTGACCGACAAATTATCAAAAATTTTCTCCGTTGCAATTAGTTTTAGGTCATGAACCTAATATATCCCATTTAAGAATTTTTGGATGTGAAGTATATGATTTGTAGCACCGCCATATCACACCAAAATGGGTCCCCAAAGAAGGTTAGAAATATATGTTGGGTTTGAATCACCCTCCATTATTTGCTACCTCGAAACATTAACAGGGGATTTGTTCACTGTTCGATTTGTAGACTGTCGATTCGATGAGACACTTTTCCCAAATTTAGGGGGAGAAATTGGTGAAACCAAAGGGGAAATTTCGTGAAAAAATCCATCATTATCTCATCTTGATCCACGTGCCTCTATTTGTGATAAAGAGGTGCAAAAGATCATTCACTTGCAGAAATAGCAAATCAAATGCCAGACGCATTTATAGATCTGAAAAGGATAACAAAATCATATATCCCTGCATAGAAAGTTTCAATTCGTATTGATGTTCTTGTTGGACAATTTTCTAGTGTCATAGCTAATGAGTCAAAAGCACGCCTAAAGCGTGGCAGGCCATTGGGTTCTAAGGATAGAGATCCTAGAAAAAGAAAAATAAATGATCAAGATGACACTACGAAAGAGTCTCATGAAGAAATCCACGATTTAACCAATTCTGAGATTCATGATGAAATAATTGAGCCTAAGACTCAGGAAAATAAGGAACTACCAATAAATCCAATCAATATTTAGACGAATTTAAATCGATTGGATAGCGGTGGATTATGTCTTTGTGTAAAATGTTACATCTATTGTTATGCAAGACGTCGAGCATCTTGAACCTCAATCTGTTGGAGAATGTCGACAAAGATGTGATTGGCCAAAATTGCAAGAAGCAATCCAATCCGAGTTGGATTCACTTATGAACGTGAAGTTTTTGGCCTATAATCCAAACACCTAATGGTGTTAAGACTGTTTGCTATAAATGGGTCTTTGTACGTAAAGAGAATGAGAAAAATGAGGTACAAAGATATAAGGCACACCTTGTTGCAGAAGGATTTCATAAAGGCCTGGTGTCAATTATGAAGAGGCGTATTCTCCTGTTATGGATGCTATAACGTTTTGTTATCTCATTAGTTTTGATGTCCATGAAAATCTTGACATGTATTTAATAGATGTGGTTACAACCTACCTTTACGATTCACTTGATAATGAGATATACATAAAAATTTTCGAGGGATTTAAAATGCCTAACGCGCATAATTCAAAGTCCTGGGAAATGTTTTCAATAAAATTGTAAAGATCTTTGTATGGTCTAAAGCAATCAGGAAGAATGTGGTATAACCGCCTTAGTGAGTATTTATTAATAGGAAGGTTATATAAATGATGCCATTTGTTGATGTATTTTTATAAAGAAAACAACATCGAAATTTGTTGTACTTGCCGTATATATTGATGACATAATCCTTAATGGAACTCCTATGAAACTCCAAAAGGCAATTGATTATTTAAAAAGGATTCGAGGTAAAAGATCTCGGAAAGACAAAATTATGTCTCAATTTGCAAATTGAACATTTGGCAAACAGAATTTTTGTTCATCAATCTGCCTACACAGAAAAGGTATTAAAACGGTTTTACATGGATGAAGCACATACATTAAGTACTCCAACGATTGTTCGATCACTTGATGTGAATAAGAATCCGTTCCGACCTCAAGAAAAGAATGAAGAGCTACTTGGTCCTGGAGTACCATATCTTAGTACAATTGGTGCACTAATGTATCTTGCTAATACAAAAAGGCCTGACATAACTTTTTTAGTTAATGTCTTAGCAAGATATAGCTCTGCTCCTACAAGGAGACATTGGAATGGAATCAAACACATGTTGCGATATCTAAAAGGGACTAATTGCAGTCCCGCTTGTTGATTATGCCGATGCTGGGTATTTATCCGATCCACACAAGGCTCGATCTCAAACAGGCTATGAGTTTACCTGTGGAGGCACTGTCATATCTTGGCGATCGATTAAGAAATCAATCATGGCTACTTCATCTATTCATGACGAGATAATTGCTATTCATGAAGCAAGTCGAGAATGTGTATAGTTGAGGTTTATAATACATCTTATTCGAGACAAATGTGGTTTGAAATGTGGCAAACTACCCATGATTTTGTATGAATACAATGCAACATGCATAGCCCAATTGAAGGGAGGATTCATAAAAGGAGATAGGAGCACATTTCATCGAAGTTATTTTTCACACATGAGCTTCATAAGAATGGAGATATCAATGTACAATAGATTCGTTCAAGTGATAATATGACTGATTTGTTCACCAAATATCTACCGATGTCAACCTTTAAGAAGCTGGTGTACAAGATTGGGATGCGAAGGCTCAAAGATGTGAATTGATGCACTTATTAAGGGGTATTAATACACATTGTATTTTTTTCCCTTACAAGGTTTTGTCCCACTGGTTTTTCCTTGCAAGGTTTTTAACGAGGCAACCAAAAGGCGTATTATTAAACATGTGTACTCTTTTTTCTTTAGTAGAATTTTTTTCCACTGGGTTTTATTTTAGTTAAGGTTTTACGAGGCACATTACCTATTAAGTAGACATTCAAGGGGGAGTGTTATGAATAAAATTGTACTTAGAGTGAATATCTATCTTTTAGAGATTTTTTTACTTTGTGGCTAAGTCATTTCCCCCTATAAATAGAGAGGTCTTACCCCATTGTAATTCATCCCAAAATTCTATAAGAATTACCTCTCTCTTTTCCTTGCAATATTATTCTTTTCCTTATTGTTTATTACAAAAACGAAATATTACGACCACTTTTGTGAATATGAAATCCATGTATGCAATGGTAGCCGTTGATTCCATATATGCAACTATGACACTTCTTGACTTCATGAGTTTAGTCTTGCAAATGTAGGTTCCATGTATGCAAAAGTGACCTTTGGGTATATTGATTCCACATGCATCTATAGCTCTTTTGCTTTCATTCGTGACTTCATTGGTTAGACTTGCAAATGTAGGTTACATGTATGCAAATGTGACCTTTGCGTATAAAGATTCTACATATGGTTTTGCTTCATTCTCATATCTTTTAGCCTCTTTCCTTTCTTTTTCATAATTTCTCCTTCCTACAAGATGTATTAGAAAATATGCGAGGATAGGATATCATTATTCATATTATTTTATTTTAAAATCTTATTTTTTTACATATTAAATTGCATGAATAATTTATATCCATGAACATATAGTCAAGTGAATGTGCATCACTTGCTCTTTCGATCTCCATGCTCATAGCTACAATGCTTGTTAATGCATAGACAGTAGTAACCAGCACTGAAGAAGTCACTCCTTTTTGCCAAAAGTACAGATTGAGTTTCTTAATTTTATTTCCAGTCCTGTAAACAAATTTGTCCTTATTAATGTAAGATTTTGATATTTACAGTTCACCATGTGATAAGCACTGTGTAGTTTGAAGTTCATCAAAACCGTCTAAACTTTAAATAGTTTTAGAAAACTGGATATAGGAGTGCTCAAAGCGGCTACGTAGTGCCATTTCTACCTTATCTTCTAAGAAGTTATCCAAATTGGTAAAAATTGCGCGGGGCACCCTATTTGGTCGCCCCCATTTAACCTGTACCCGCTTTTTAAAAAACTTTTAATTTGTACTCATTTTTTAAATAACTTCAGCTCCCCTTTCCCTCGCTGAGCTGAAGTTCACCAGTTAAGCTGAAGTTCGCCAATTATAAAGACAAAACTTCAGCATACGGGGCTGAAGTTCCCCAATTACAAAGATAAACTTCAGCTCTAGAGCTGAAGTTTCCCAGTTACGAGCTGAAGTTCCCAAATTATAAAGACAACAACTTCAACATACGAGGCTGAAGTTCCCCAGTTACAAAGACAAAACTTCAGCTCTAGAGAAGTTGTCTTTGTAAACTGAGGAACTTCAGCCCCTTATGCTGAAGTTGTTGCCTTTATAACTTGAGAACTTCAGCCCCGTATGCTGACACCGGGGAACTTCAGCTCTAGAGCTGAAGTTGTCTTTTGTAAATGGGGAACTTCAGCATTGTATGCTGAAATTATTGTCTTTATAACTTGGGAACTTCAGCCCCGTATGCTGAAGTTTTTGTCTTTATAACTATCCCATTTACAAAGACAAAAACTTCCCCATTTACTAGAGCTGAAGCCCTTCTACTAGAATGCTGAAGTTTTGTGTGATTGCCTTTGCTACTTCAGCCCGCATGCTGAAGTTATGCGCAAAAGCGGGTACGGGTGCAATTGTTTTTACAAAGCGAGTATAAGTTAAAACGTGGCACAAAAAGGCGGTACGGATGCAAAAGCCCCTCCAAATTGAGAGAGCATGATACATGGCGTATTATGGAATTCCAACTCAAGTTTAAACATTGATCACAACAAATTCAGGTACCAACATAGTTAAAGGCAAAATATTTCTCAACTCGAACTTCTTTATTTATGTGTGTCTTATTGCAGATAATAAATATCTTACACTGTTGAATATGGGTGCATATAGTTTTACAGAATTTGCCATATATCACAGAGAAGAAACTTGCGAAGCTCCCATTGTCGAGAACTACAATGGTTCAAAGTTAAATGAATTCGAAACGCATGAAGAGCTTCACAGAACTGTACTTCTCTCCCTTCCGATCGAAGAGTGGGACTGCTCGGATACCTTGGCGCAGCTCTGGCACAGGTAGACATGTTTGGCCAGCAAACTCATCCTTGTCAGACCTATTATAATCAAGAACTTTAATGCGAAGTAGAGCCAATTCAGGTACTGTTAGTGGAAATTCAAACTGCTCATCCCAGGTTGGTATCCAATTGTCGTCCATTGTCTCTGTTTTCTTCTTTATGGCATCAGCAGGAACTCCAGCAATTCCTACCTGTACATAGTTTTACATCTTACCCGTTCATATTTTCCTATTAAAATCCACTTGATAGTTGATACAACAGAAAATTCGGAAATTGTTTTTTTAAAAGCTACTTCTTTTTACTCTTCTTTACTTTTCCCGCTTTCCCCAACATAAAGACATTAATAGGAAGGTCAGTATTATTCATCTACCTTTGCATAGAAATCTGGAGGTGAGTACGTATCAAAGTGTGTCTGATCGAAGTCTTTGTCCCACCCATCACCCATATATACAGTCACCTGCTTAATGCAAGAAGGGTTAGATCAGTTTCAAGAACAATGGAACATGAGCAACAACGCTATCCTACAAAGTCAACTAGTAAATTACCATTCCCCATGTACCTTTAGTGTAGTTTTGACAGGCAATTTTTTTGTAGGATCGAAGACCTCATTGTTGGGACCAGCTGTCAATAGTAAATCAGGTTTCTTAACATATCCACAGCCACCATTAGCCCTGAACATACCATGCATCAACCAAAGTGATCTTCCATAACCCTGCCGCAGGACACTTATTCAGTACCTATTTCTTCGGAAATTTGGTAAGTAATTACTAAAAGTAATAGAGGATGAATGACAACACCAATCAGGTCATAATTTATGTGTTACAGGAATTAAACCCTTCGACTCACGTAATCCCAAGAATTTTAATCAAAGATTTCTTTAATCAGCTAATGTTTTCGGCTAAAACATTAGAAGGATGGAGAGTGTGGCAGATTCAATAATGGGTTTGCAGGTTCAGTAAAACCTAGTGCTTCGTGGTCAAAACTTACATGTATGTACGAAAAACAAGCACATATAAGTTACACGTACATTGGAGGACCTACTCTTTCAATCAACACCCACGTCTAAGTTCAGATCCGCACAACATAGACATTTGAATTACTGGTAAGAAATAAAACCGACTAAAAAATAGTTATAAGTAGTTATTATAATATTATTACACTTCGGAAAAAACAAGGAAGGATCAATACTACCGCTTTCCTCTAAGAATCAAATGTTGCATCGAGATAATAGGAAAATAATCTTCAAGAGGGAAAAGCCATGTTTGGAATCTATATCAATGTAATACCATCAATGATAAACCAAGGAGAGGAGAACTAAAATCACACGAGAATTTATTCTTTCAATCTAGCTTCATAATACCGAGTTCTAGCTTTTTTCTACAGGATCGGAGACAGAAGAACAACCTGCATATTAAATGCTACCATTTGAGCTCCATGCGTCCACCCAACAAAAGGATCATAATTGGACGAGTCAACACGTATTCCCTTTGGGTATACTCTCAGCAAATTTTTCTGCGTGAACCTAAAAAGAAACATCATGGAAATACAGACAACTAATTAAAATGTTCACTACAGATATGTACAGTTGGCAAGTTACAAATGCTATGGGTAAATTTCTTAGACAATTATTGACAAAGTTATCTCCAGATATGCACAGTTGGTACATTACATATACATGGTATAAGTAAATTTCCGAAAACTTCACATGCATGTACATGTAATTGAAAATCAACTAGTATATGATACAGTATAACAAATCATTTCTGATGTACAGTATAACAAATCATTTCTGATGTAACCCAAGATTTTGAATGTATAACTCAAGATTTGAAGTATAAGATATGTTGAACTAGGCCATCTTAATTCTTTCAATTGACCATACAACAAGGAAATAAAAAATGGAAGCAAATTTAAGAGGTGGACATAAACTCGAGGAGCTACGTTAATTATTCAACTTCAAATCTGCCATTGAGATGTTATAGCTACATGCATATGGATCAATCCACGAGTGTATAACATCACAATGACAGAGGAACTTTCGGATGGATGAATACAGAGTTATACCTGATAATCTCTTTGCTATGAGTATCTACAGCCTTTTCAAGTGCTGGTTCACTGAGACTAAGCCGTCTTACGTTGTTGGGGTCAACCCTCAGCCAATCAGATAGTCCTCCTTTACCCTTTCCAGCATGAATGGCAATTAAACGCTTGTATTCTGAAGCTGCATTCTTCTCTGACTTTGGATCTCCTTCATCATCTTCATCATCTTCTCCTTCATCAGAATCATCCTGCTGGGAAGACGCCTGTTAGAATAGGGCAAACAAAGAAGTCGGTTAAAAAATGGACATGCTCAATAATAGAGGCTTAATAATTAGAGCATTTATTGCACCTCCGCTCCTTTCTTTGAGGCATCTTTTTCCTTAACTTCCTTGGCTTGTAAGTATTCTTTTGGTGGCTTAGTTGATATCATAATACGTTTTTTCAGTGATTCTGGAGAAGGAAGCTCCTTCAAACACTCTGAAGGAGAAAACAGCATGTCTCCAAATGTTTGAGTGATCATCTAGTATGTAGTCACAAAAGCATTATTATGATCAAAGAAGGCGCTAATCATATCCAGTAAATGCACATACGCACCTCAGCTACTTTTGCCTGAAGATCTGGAGTTAGATGATCTTCAAGTGTTATTACAACAGGATACTCAGAAGCAGAAAAGGCATACTCCTTGATAGAACTCAAGCATTTGATGAGTGCCACTGGAGTGGTCAGTGTCCTGTGTGAAAAAGCTAACACTCAAAACTACAACATGAAAAAGTACAAGCACTATAAGGGGAACTCAATATCAAGATTTACATGTTTGAAAACCCAAGACTTCATTAAGATAGCACCTAAGGCGGCTATCATGGGCTTGGAATCCTCCATCCAACCATCAAGAGCTTGGGATGCTATAGAAGAGCAAGGAAAGAAGGCTTCAAAGTCCATATATGCTAGAATGGATGCACATGAGGAGGAGGGCCAAGGCTCAAGAGAATAAATGACTCCTTAGGGTTTATGAATTGTTGATGAAGAACTCTCCTGAGAGAGCCTCCCTTTGTGGGAATATCCCTTACCTCTTCAATTGAACCTCCCTTGGATTCTTCTAGTAAATATTCATGTATGAGTTCGATTTCTCTTCCCCATTGGATTGATTTGTTGTAGATAAATTGCTATTAGCAGGTTCAAATATATATTACTTGGGTTGACTAGTTGTTTCTTCTATTAGATTCGATCTTTTCTTTCTATTTCTATCTATATTTTCTCCTCTCTTTCTATATTTTTACTAGTCTGCAGCAGTCTCTGAATTCAAACTTGAGGTGACAGGCATATTTCACTGAAATTTCAAGCATTAAGGTCTGGCAAGAGTTATTATTCCTTTTCTCTTTTAGATCAATAAGGTTGTTCGTGTATGCATAAGAACTACTCTTTTGTTAAATCACGTTCTTGAATTCTGCTGTGATGACTGACCTAGCACTTAACTAGAAATTTTCATCCTGGATTACACGGTTTGGTATTTTGCTCAGTTTGGTAATTCGCTTTTACAAAAGAGGCAGGCATAATTCTCTTTTACAATTAGGGAAAGCTCATATTGCTCTTAAATTCATAAATTCACAGCTTTGATTAGTCTATTGGAGTACTTTATTTTATCTTATGAGTCATAAGAGAAAAAACTTGTCATTTCTCTAGCTTTCAAGTAACTTAGGATCAAGCATGCAATTGTGAATGTTGTTCTTTGACATTTCTGCCGAAAGCTTATTATTTCAACTCTTCTCGAGCAATAATCATGACGACATCTTTAAGAAAATCCTTAAACGGGAAGTACGTCCAGGATCATCCTATAATCATCCATTTATATTTCACCATGTCACAAAAAAATGAAATGCTTCTCTGTCCACTTTGCTTCACCACCAATCTACTGCCCTGATCTCCAAATGCCTGTTTGTTAACATAGTAACCCCTTTTGGCCTCCCCAACAGCCTTGCTTGTGATAGATGCAAGATGATGCCTACTATCCACATCACGTGTAGCAGACAATTAATGAACATTTCCCCCACACCAGATTGAAGATGAACTTCAGTAGACTTGTTTTTCACCATTTAACTTAGATATAAACATCATATGAGATTTTCCATGTCATTATTTCTCAAAAAGAAAAAAGAGATTTTCCATGTACTGACAATCTGGTGTGGGTATTTGAATGGACACTGCATCTCTGACTTATTTATCAACAGAAATTTCTTGTACTGACAGTAGGATATCCAGTTAATACAAGCCCAACAGCTTCAGTCTGGTCATAACTGCAGCTGCAGGTCCCTTTTTCTTCGGGTGTTATACAGTCTAAATAGGTGCCTACGAGACGGTCACTGTAGGCACTTTCAGTTAATTTCAGTTAAATTGAATGAACCACCTCATCTAAAAGCTTAAACTGTACTTAGAGAGGGGCACTTCTATTAATTTAATAATCTGTTGACGCTTCCCTCCTGAAATGATTTCCTCATCTTCATCTAACTAGTTAATGGTAAAATCTAGTATCTTAGTAATATCACGATCTGGAACTCTCGTGGTATGTGTAATCGGAACATAAAATGCAAATTTCCTCCCAAAGATTAAAAAAATGAAAAGAAGTAGTTCATTAATAAAAGAAACAAGACACCTAAAGCCCACTGCACAAGATTGTTACATGTAGCCTTCCAAAAGCATTAGCACATTCATAGTGTGGAGTTTGTTAGTAGAACTTGTTCATATCCTGCCAGCTGTAAACTTGCACTAATCAGTTGTGACAGTTACAATGCTCTTGGTTTAGTACTTAGTACAGGTATACACATGGATATATGTAAAAATGCATAAGTTTATTAATGGCACCAGTTAATATAAACATTTGGTTTTGTGCACTAAGAAATATCCACGAACTAGCCAATTCACCTGAGAATATATTCATTTGACTTATCATATGGCAACCATAAACTCAACTGAACATATCAAAGCTAAGGGCCATAGATTTTCCACAAATAAACGAGAACATTCATACACTAATGCACATACCTTCCATGTAGAACCTCTACATCATCTTCATCTGAATTTGGCCAAATATCCAATTCAATTACTCTGACACCTCTCTGCAGAGCTTGTATTATGGGGACATCACTGCAATCACTACTCAGTTGATTCCCAGTTAGATAAGAATTATGGCCTGTGTATATGTAGTAATGAGACAAAGGAGCAGTCATATCATGGTGAATCTGGAATCCAAAAAAGATCCATTACTCCATTAGTCAATTCATTAAGAAGAAGATACATCTAATATAGTCTATGAAGAATGACATTAAATGCACATGAAGCTTCTGATATATTACCCAGACATACTCATTTATATGATAGCGTTTCACTTTAATAAGAGTTTATATTAATTTATCATACACATTAAATAAGTAACACTACTAAAACAACAAGAACTACTAGCCAATGTTAGAAGAAAAAGAAACATCAGATCAAAAGTCTAAAATTTGAGCAGTATAATGAAATTTTGAATTTTAGAAAGTTGTACAGAAATAGAATGGCGTCAAATATTCTACAAGGGCTAAAGTGATATAAAAATAATTGAGACAGGTGTGGTTGGTATGGCCGAAATTTTTTCCCTATAAAACAGTTTCCTGGATCCTATTTCAGTATTTGATAGGGCAGAGAATGATGATGATATTTTCCGATATTAAATGTTGATCACAAAATCTAACTATTTGATTGAAAGTTAAACAGTCGTAGAGAAAGCTGACTTTTACTCTCATTTTGGTGCAAAATATATTCCAAAATAAACACTAAAAATACCAAAAAAAAAATGAAATTAGTACCCCGAGTTTAGGATCGAGAGGAGGATTAATATCAGAAAAGAGAAACTTGAAGAAAGCATCAAGCTGGAGGCCTGTGTGCTTAGGGTCACCGTGCTTATTGATTATCGTCTGAGCGTCGTCTAAGGTTACATTTTTCTCCTTCTGAACTTCAATTAAAAACCGATGAAAGTTCTCGACGTTCATAACTCCGGCAGCGTCGGAATAACGGTTGAATGTGTTCTTAACGTCCGCCGGAGCCTCAGCGGCGGTCATGGTAAACTGCCGACGGAAAAAGAAACCGACTTTGTACGTCTGCTTCGACATTGTTAAGTAAAACGAAAAATGAGTTCCAGATTGTCAATGCAACGAGAAGACAAGAATGATCGACTTGTTTTTTTTAACAAACTTTTCGTTATGCGTGAGTATTTTATATGATTAAAGAAAAAAGTATAATAGGGAGTGAGGAGTTGAAAAAAAGAAGATGAATTGGGGTTGATCTTTTCAACGTGTCATAAAAATAAGGCGACTGACCTTTCAACATAATTGCCATATGCCGACCATAAATTGCATGTGCTCCTTTTTTCTTTATTGCCTTATGATAATGTACTAGGATACAACTCAAACATGTGAAAAATCAAGTTAATATAGGGGTCATGAGGACTGCATTTCTATTTTTATTATTTCCTCCGTGAAATTATTTGATCCAAATTCTTTTAATATTATCTAATTAAATATAAAAATATATAATTCTTTTTAAGACCGCTTAAAAAGCAAAAAGTATTAGTATTACGAGACAGAGAAATTTATAGAAAAAATCGAGGAGTTGGACAACGAAGAGCAATATTGGAATTTCAAATTGCTTTAAATGGTACATTCAATCTTTCTTTCTGTACATTTGATTGGGTTGACAAATAGCAATTCCCTTGAAAGAATTCCATTCGCGTCGCACTCCCTTCTTTCTAGCTTACACGTTTCCTCTGTAAAGCAATCGGTGGGCCCAAAAAGTTCCATGAATGAAACTAAACTATTTTAAGCCCAACTCTGCCCAAATTTGGACAACTTGAGTGAGATACTTTAAATTTGACGCCTCCTTTTCCTCAACATTAGTCCTAAACACCTCCAATTTTTCTTAGTTTTTGTAAATTGAATCATGTATATGTTTCTGAAAAAGGTACAGAAATGTCTAATTAAACTAAAACTTACCAACCTCATGCCCAAAATTAAAACTTACCAAAATTAGTCAAATAAAACACACAAAAATAAGGATTCTTCCATCCGAGAATCAAGTTAAAGATCTATTTCCATATTTTTTAAGCGTGAACAATTTCAAAGACGCATACATTTTATAAATTTCGCATTCTTGCGCAAAAAATCCTCAGATAGAACTCAAAATTTCAGTGAAAAGCGATCAATTTCACTGTAGAAGCAACATTCTTCTTTCACAATTTCTCTGTAGATACAACTTTGATCAAGGAACTACAAACTACAATCAAAATCAATCAAGATAGAGTGAGTTTTGACCTATTTTCAACTGCTTCAATAGCAAATATACCAATTTTATTCAATGTGGTGGTCGATGGAATATTGACAACAGTTTTGTGGATTACAATGTTGTTGCTGTAATAGTTATGTAACGACCCGATCGATCATTTTGAGCTCTAGCGCATCGTTCGGCGGTTTGAGGCCTTGAGTAGTTTCTCTTTATGTTTTATGACTTGTACGTGTGGTCGGAATTGAATTTCGGGAAGTTCAGAGTTGATTCGGATGGAAAAATCTAATTTCGGAAGCTTTAAGTTGGAAGAGTTGACTAGGGTTTGACTTTTAAGTAAACGACCTCGGAATTGGAATTTGAAGGTTCCAATAGGTTCGTATGATGATTTCAGACTTTGGCATATGTTCGGGTTGAGTATCGGGTCGTCGGGGAACATTTTGGCGCTTATTATGGAAGGTTGGCATTTTAAAGGTTTAAGAATTTCATATGTTTGGTTTGAAGTGGATCTTGATATTATCGATGTCTGTTTGGGATTCCGTGCCTTGGAATAGCTTCGTTATGCGAAATTTTAAGTCATTCCGGATTGATATGATACGTTTCGGCACAAGATATAGAATTAGGAAATTTAAAAAGATTTATAAGTTTGATTCAAGGCGCGATTCATGATTTTGATGTTGTTTGACGTGGTTTAAGGCTTCGACTAAGTTCGTATTGTATTTTGGGACGTGCTGATATATTTGGTTAAGGTCCCGAGGGCCTCGGGTGGATTCCGGATGGTTGACAGATCGATTTTTAGACTTAAGGAAAAGCTGGAAAATTTTTGCTACTGGTGCAATCGCTTTTGCGGAAGCCTGTCGCAGAAGCGACCTTGCAGAAGCAAGGAAGTGGATCGCAGAAGCAATTGGAGGTGATCGGGTCAAAGGCCGTAGGTGCGAAGCAATTCCCACACCTGCGTGATCGCAGATGCGGTGCCTGGAGCGCAGAAGCGGGTAGGGGTTGTTGGACATGACTTCGCAGAAGCATGGATTTCACCGAAGAAGAAACACCGCAGAAGCGGCCAAGCTGATCGCAGAAGCGGAAGTTCATCTGGGCAGAGGTATTCTTTTAAAAGCGGGATTTGACTCATTTTCATCTCATTTTCTTCCATGAGAGCCGACCTTGGAGCAATTTTGGAGTTCCATCTTCATCATCTATTATAGGGTAAGTGATTTATTCTCATCGTGAGTTAAATACATGAATTATACATGTATTGGAACATGGAAATTAGTAGAAATTTGAAATTTTGGTAGAAAACCTAGAATTTGGTATTTTTGGATTTTGACCACGAAATTGGACATGAAATTGAGAATAAATTATATATTTGAGTTCGTAATGTTATGGGTAATGTTTATCTTCGAAAATTTTTGAAATCCGGATACGTGGGCTCGGGGGTTAATTTTATAGACTTTTCGAGCAGAGTTGGGAATTATTATGAGTATTAGAGTATATCTTTATTGGTTTGCACATTGTTTGACTAGGTTTGGATCGACGAGCATCCGTTTGAGGTGTTAGAGAGGCATCAGAGCCGGTTATGGAACTTCGGAGCAAGGTAAGTCTCCAGTCTAACTCTGTGAGGGGGAAACTACCCCTAGATGATGTATTTGATATGTGCTATTTGTTCCGGGGGTTACATCTGCAGGAGGTGACGAGAGTCCGTACGTAGCTAAAATTCATGTTATGTCCGGGTAGACTTAGGTTCACGCCATGCTATAATTGTACTATTGGAGATATCTTTGCTCGTTTAATTCCTTTATTTTACATTACAACTTGAGACTAGAGTTGCATAGAGAAATAGAGTTGCTATTGTAGTGATTTGACAGGCTTCATGATTAGTCGCATAATAATTGTACTCCTATTACAAATTTTTCCCATGCTATGCCTTTTCATTGAAAAGTTTTCCTTAAAATTCACAACTCACACATTTATTCGTGAGTGGGGTCAAAGACCCGTTAAAGCTTCTTATTCTAATGCGATCGGGCCTTTCGCCACGACTGGATTTGTACCACACTCTTATGGAAGCGGGCCGTTCGCCTCGGCAGTATAATAGATGCATCTATGATTCGTGTTGTTCGACCCTCGGTAGTGCACATCGGGATCAGGCCGTTCGCCGCAAAATTCTTATAAAACCCTCTTGTGGATCTGGCCGTTCGCCTCGATAGCGTCATACGTAATATTTGACAATAAACCAGAACATCCATTTATTTTCCTGATTTAAGTTGTGATGACCTATCTAGTGAGGTCCATTATACACACACACACACACACACACAATCCGGTTGAGGAGGTAACTGCTTAGTGAGAGCTTGAGTTTACCGTTCAGAGAAGCATTGTACCTCATAATTATATTTTTTATACCGTTTATTTGCTCTTCCCCATATTTGTTTACTTTTTACTGTATCTGTCTTAGTGAACCACTAGTAAGTGTCGATGTGACCCTAGTCACTACTTCTCTGGGGTTAGGCTAGATACTTACTGGGTACGCATTGATTTACGTACTCATGCTACACTTGCTGCACTTAGTCTATGGAGATGTTTGGAGGCTAGAGGAGTGCCTGTAGCATATATTAGAGTGATTCAGGACATGTATTATGGAGCTAAGATACGAGTTAGGACAACAAGAGTAGACTCTGATTACTTTCCGATTGAGATGGGGTTGCATCAGGGATCAACACTTAGCCCGCTTTTGTTTTCCCTGGCGATGGATTCTTTGACGCGTCACATTCAAGGGGAGGTGCCTTGGTGCTTGTTATTTGCGGATGACATAGTCCTGATCGATGAGACGCGAGGTGGCATTAATGAGAGGCTGGAGGTTTGGAGACAGACCCTGGAGTTTAAGGGTTTCAAGTTGAGTAGGACCAAGACAGAATACTTGGAGTGCAAGTTCAACGGTGTTACCCAGGCGACAGACGGGATGTGAGACTCGATACGCAAGTCATTTCTAGGAGAGAGAGTTTCAAGTATTTGGTATTTATAATTCAGAAGGATGGGGAGATAGATGAGGATGTCACACACCGTATCAGAGCAGGGTGAATGAAGTGGAGGCTCGCTTCCGGTATCTTGGGTGATAAGAATGTGTCGTTGAGACTTAAGGGCAGGTTCTACAAGGTAGTGGTTAGACCGATTATGTTGTATGGGGAAGAGTGTTGGCCAGTCAAAAACTCTCATGTCTAGCAGATGAAAGTAGCGGAAATGAGGATGTTGAGATGGATGTGTGGGCATACTAGGTTGGATAGAATTAGGAATGAAATTATTCGGGACAAGGTGGGAGTGGCCCCTGTGGAGGCAAAGATGCGTGAGGCAAGGTTGAGATGGTTCGAGCATGTTAAGAGGAGAAGCATAGATGCCCTTGTCAGGGGATGTGTGAGAGGTTGGCATTGGGAGGTGAGAGGAGGTATAGAGGTAGGCCAAATAAGTCTAGGGGAGAGGTGATCAGGCGGGACATGGCGCAACTTGAGCTAACCGAGGACATGAACCTAGATAGAAAGGTGTAGAGGTTGAAGATTAGTAGGTAGTCGTGCTTTTCCCGTTGTCTTCTCTAGCTCGATAGTATTAGCGCTAGTACGGTAACCTTTTTTCCTTAGTTTGCTATATTCACATATCTTGTTCCGTTGTTACTTGCCATCGGTAATTCCATAATTTGCTAGCAGTACTTCGTTCATATTCTCGTTTGCTGCCTTGGAATTAGTTTTCTAAATATGTTATCTTGCTATTACTTGTTATCGGTACCCCTTTCATATTCTCTGTTGCTATATTCAATTTAATTTTCTAACTATTTGTCTTGCCATTACTTTCTACCAGGGCTTCTCTCACCTTGTTTAGCCGAGGGTCTATCGAAAACAGTCTTTCTGCCCTCCCAGGGTAGGTGTAAGGCTGCGTACATCCTACCTTTCCCAGACCCCACTTGTGAGATTATACTGGGTTGTTGTTGTTGTTTCTGGTGATCCTCTGGGCATAGAGGCGCAGCTATTTTGGGGACTTTATGGTGAGATGCATTACATGTTATGATCCACAAGATACAAACTCTCCCTCAGAGTTATTTATATTCTCCTGTCTAACTTGTATTCCCAACGAATGTTGTATTATTGTTGTACTCCTTAGTAGATGCTCATGCACCTGTGACACCGGGTTTTGGGGGTTCCTATTGGTTGTTCATTATTATAGTACATGTAATTATTATCATTTCACCGTGAAATTTATATTTTTGTATAAGAATTGGAAAATAAAATCACAAGTTTTCTAGAAGTACTAGCTTTTTATACTATTTAATGAATGGAAATTATGATTTCAAGTAATAAAAATGGGTAATTAAGTTGATCAGTCACCGTTGCTTGATGGAGGCATTAGGCGCCGTCGCGACCTATAGTGGATTTTGGGTCGTGAAAACTTGGTATTAGAGAGTTAGGTTCACTTAGGTCTCACGAGTCATGAGCAAGTCTAGTAGAGTCTTGCAGATCGGTACAGAGACGTCTGTACTTATATTCGAGAGGCTACAATGCTGTTAGGAGCACTTACCTTCTTGATTCCTCATTGTGCTATTTGATTCCTTTGAGGCTTATGCTTTAATTTCCTTACTACTTAATCTTATGCAACATGAAGCACTTGTTATCAATTGGGCATCGAGGAGTTGTAGTGGTATTGCAGACGTGGTGCAAGATGTTTCTTTTCTACGTACTCGGGGCTATCATCGTCGCCTTGTGGAGGGATGTTCTGTCATTTAGCTCAGTATCCACATTTCTTATGGTTTTAAGGCTATGCACATATTGCTATGATGTTCATGCATTGTTGTCGCACAGTGTTTGTGTTATAGTAGGGTGCTTGGTTATGTGTCGAGGCAGTACATGACTTGGAAAAAGGATTTCTCAGTGCATGATTCAGAGATTCAGCATTTAATTCCATCATATGAAAGGCAATCAACCTATATATGTTCAGGCTTGGGTTGATGGAGTACCGAGACTTGATATTTCGAGCGTGGTTGAATTTTCATTGGTGATGTGGTGTCATTGTCCTTGTTAGAACGCATTGATGTTCTCCGGTGTTATGGTCTTCTTTGATTTTCCTTCGGGGCAGGGTGTCATGAAATGGTGCCAGAGGAGTGGTTGTTAGAGATGGCGGTGTGCAACGGTTCAGAATTGAATTGATGTTTTTAATGCGAATGGCTCGAGAAAGATGATCTTTGAGGAGGTTTGGAGTTGGTAGAAATTTATCAGTTCAGATGCTACGGATGTGGATTTTGATTTGAGGCTGCAATTAGGCAGCGAAGGATGATGAAGGACATGGTGGGAGGTGTCTCGCGGTGGTTGAATTGCTAGCAGGTCAAGAATGGAGCACAAGTCGAAGAGTTGCTTAAAGGAGATGGTTTAGTCGAGATAGGAGTGGCAGAGTATCATATGGATTCTGTGGTAGGATAGTTACATGCCTTGAGAAAAGTTTAGGGAAATTTGGGGACCGTGATCGAAGGTGATTAGGTGTATGAATTTTATTTGGAATGGTGGTTACTGTGATGAAGAAGGTTGAATATGACCGAAATAAGTTGCTTGGAGTGTTTAGGGGTGTAAGAGCTTGATTATCGCTATGGGATATGATGTGACTTCGAGTTCAGAATGTATTGTCGGACTTTCAGTTGATACTAATGGGGAATGAACAGGCTTGCGCAACTGGTGAACGAGCGTGGGGTTAGGAGGGTTTACTGACTTTTGTGGTAGTTGTACCTAGTGCAACATCATTGGGAGATGCCGATATGGAATTCCACAAGTGGGCTATCTCCCATGGACAGGTCAGCGGTTGCGTTATTTTAATAAAGTTTCTATGAAGAGTTCTACTTACTACGCTGCAGAAGGTCGAGTATGCAATCATGGCTAATAAATTCGGAATGTCCATGAGAGGTTTAACAAAATATTTCTAGAAATTTGGCCGGTTGACGGTGCGAGATCATGGTAAATTGAGAAGGGGGAATCATGTGGGCTCTACATTTGTGTGATTCTAGCTTAAAGCTAAGTGGGGGAGCCTACTATCTACGATTGGATCACGTGGATGTCTGCTTGTGCAATTTATAGTTATCGGTGCATTGGTGGATCATTTATTACTAAGAAAGGAAAATATCAGGGGTAATGTGAGCGAGGAACTTGATAAATGTGTGATATATTTTGCCTTATCGGTCCATGTGCAAGTTTTGGGAAGACTCAGAGTTTATGCTTCTTGTGGATGTGATGTACAAGGAAAGCAATTTAGTCGGTTGCTTCTTTGAGGGGGTGTTTATGTACCAGCAGAGCGTTGGAGTTTGGTTATATTCAGGACCAGGTCAGAGTGGGTGACTCTCAACAATGGTCCTAGTGGGTTTAAGAAATAAAGTGCATTGCTTAAGGATTTCGGGTCCGTTGTGTGGTTAAGTATCGAGTTCGTACTATGGATTATGAAAGGGGCTTACAGCGTCCTATGTTATCATCGGGTCTGCGATGCAGTGTTGGAGAAAAGGAAGGAAACAATTTCGGATTCGCGGAAAGTCTTGCAGGATGGGTGTACCAGTTGGAGGTGTTATTGTGTGCTTGAGGAGGGTATTAGATGGTTCATGGGTATTGAGACGATGTGGTCTCATGATTCGGATCACTCGAGATGAGCGTGGATTGAGTTCATATGTTTTAAATGGAGCTATTATTGTTCCTAAGGAAAGTCAAGAGTGAATAAGAAGAAGTTGGTTCGGTTAGTACTGGTTGAATCAACATGATTGTGGAAATGATCAGTTCCTTCGACGTGTGAAGTTATACATATGATTTGCGGCGGTATGTGCGGGCTTGACAACTGCTGTAATTTGATTGATTTGGAGGTATTTGATATAATGTATGTTATGTGTAGATGGATCCCGAAAGAGTTATGGCAGTTTAGATTACAACTTGAGGCTTGTATTTTATGCAGTTGGGAATTTCAGTTGCGGGTTGCAATGGTTCTTCTGCAATGAGTTAAGCGAAAGGTTTCTAGCCAATGAAGTGTTTATTCTACTAGTAGTTAAGGGGTTATGATGAATTCTTTTACTCTCGTACAATGGCATGATAGGTGCGGTGAGCGGCATGGGAATTGAAAATTGAGGATCAAGGTTGCGGTTCGGTATTGACAAGAATGTTATGGGCTCGGATGAACATGGAAGAATTCAGATGTTCAGAGCAAGCTGGAGCAATTTTGGGGTGCCATCTTAATCATCTATTATGGCGTAAGTGATTTATTCTCATCATGAGTTAAATATGAATTATACATGGATTGGAATATAGAAATTAGTAGAAATTAGGGATTTTGGTAGAAAACCTAGAATTTGGTATTTTTGAATTTTGACCACGAAATTGGACATGGAATTGAGAATAAATTATATATTTGAGTTCGTAATGTTATGGGTGATGTTTATCTTCAAAATTTTTTGGGATTCGGGCACGTGGACCCGAGGGGTTGATTTTATAGACTTTTTGAGCGGAGTTGGAAATTGTTATGAATTGAATTATTATGAGTATTAGAGTTTATCTTTATTGTTTTTCACATTGTTTGACTAGTTTTGGATCTACGAGCATCGGTTTGAGGTGTTAGAGAGGCATTGAAGCCGGTTATGGAACTTCGGAGCGAGGTAAGCCTCCTATCTAACTCTGTGAGTGGGAAACTACCCTTAGGTGATGTATTTGATATGTGCTATTTGTTGCGGGGGCTACGTACGCTGGAGGTGACGAGAGTCTGTACGAGAAATTTTCATGTTATGTCCAGGTAGACTTAGGTTCACGCCATGCTATAATTGTACTATTGGAGTTATCTTTGCTTGTTTAATTTCTTTATTTTGCATTACGACTTGAGACTAGACTTGCGTAGAGTGATAGACTTGCTATAATTGTATGCATTACGAATAATTTTACTCCTCTTACGAATTTCTCCCGCGCTATGCATTTTCATCGAAAAGTTTTCCTTAAAATTCATAACTCACACGTTTGTTTGTGAGTGGGGTCAAGGACCTGTTAAAATCTTCTTATTCTAATGGGATCGGGCCGTTCGCCTCGGCAGGATTTTGTACCACACTCTAATGGGAGTAGGACATTCGCCTCGACAGTAAATAGATATATCTATGGTTCATGTCGTTTGACCCTCGGCAGTGCACACAGTATGATGGGATTGGGCCGTTTGCCGCGACATTCCTATAAATACTCTTGTGGATAGGGCCGTTCGCCTCGGCGGCATCGTACATAATATTTGACAAGAAACTAGCAAATCCGTGTATTTTTCCTGATTTGAGTTGTGGTGACCTATCTGGTGAGGTCCATTATACACACACACACACACACACACACACACACTCTCTCTCTCTCTCTCTCTTCAGTTGAGGAGGTAACTGCTTAGCGAGAGCTTGAGTTTACCGTTCAGAGAATGATTGTACCTCGTAGTTATATTTGTTCATAATGTTTATCTGCTCTGCACCATATTTTTTTACTTCTTACTATATCTATCTTATTGGACTACTAGTAAGTGTCGATGTCGACCCCTCGTCACTACTTCTCAGGGGTTAGGCTAGATACTTACTGGGTACACGTTAATTTATGTACTCATACTATACTTGCTGCACTTATTGTGCAGGGATATATATATATATATATATATATATATATTTCTGGTGGTCCTATGGACGCAGAGACACGACTATATTTATATATATGTTTCTGGTGGTCCTGTGGACGTAGGGAGGCGACTATTACATAGACTTTACGGTGAGCTGCATTTCATGTTACAATCCACTGCATACAAGGTCTCTATCAGAGTTATTTATATTCTCCTATCTAACTTGTAATCCAGACGGATGTTGTATTATTATTGTGCTCCTTAGTAGATGCTCATGCACTGGTGACTCTGGGTTTTGGGGGTTCCTACTGGTTGTTCATTATTGTAGTTCACGTAATTATTATCATTTCATCATGAAATTCATATTTTTATACAGGAATTGGAAAATAAAATCACGAGTTTCCTACAAGTACCAACCTTTTATACTATTTAATAAATGGGAATTATGATTTCAGTTAATAAAAATGAGTAATGAAGTTGATCAGGCACTATTGGCTTACCTGATGGCGGCGTTAGGCACCAACACGGCCTATAGTGGATTTTGGATCGTGACAAATTACTCTAAATATAAGTTTTGAAGATTTTTTAGACGTGATTTCGAAACAGCTTATGATAGATACTTCATTGAATGTTATTGAAATAAAAAACACTCTCCAAAACGGTTCTCCGCCAATAGTGATACTCAATAATATGAGTGTATGTATATACCTTGAGATGGAAAAAATACCCAAAACGGACAATGTGTCCTCTTTTTATAACATCGAGTAAAAAGGATGTGGACATAATCTACTACAATTCAAATTCTGATGTGATTTTCTCAGAATGTGCACAAAGCTCAGTTATACAAGAGAGATACAATGGCGATACCATTAATATCATTGAGTTTGGGGATGGAGAAGACTGGAAGGATACACAATATGATGAAAATACAATGATAACTGACTCTCAACAGATAGATGTAGAAGAAGGTCAAATTTATAAAGACAAGGCTACGATAGTCAAAGTCATGAAGCACTTGGCAGTAAAGGAAAAATTCCAGTTTTAGATGCATATATCAAGTGAAACCATTAATCAAAATATTTACTGTATAATTATGTATCTCAATGTATATCGTAGTTGACGTAAAAAGCATAATTATGCAGAAAATAAGTTGATGCTTGTAAGTTGTTGCTATGCACTTTTAAATTGTGGTTTTCACAGTGTAGTAATGTATATACATTGTATTTTTTTCATCTCGTATTGTGGATGGCAGTGTCATGACCCAAAATCCACTATAGGTCACGATGGTGCCCAACGTCGCCGTTAGGCAAGCCAATGGTGAACTAACAACTTAATTATTCATTTTATTATTTTCAAAATTATAATTGTAATTAAGTAAGGAGGTTTACACCTCCAAAATTACGGGTACGTACATAACTAGTAGGATGCAAAAGGAAATGAAAGGTGATAATAATACAAATCCATAGTCATCAACTAGAATATCCCAAAACCTAGTGTCACAAGTGCATGAACATTTACTAAGGAATACAATAATAGTACAACATCTGTCTGGAATGTAAATAAGGCAGGATAAAGTAAGTAATACGATGGAGACTCTGTGGGATGCGATACGTAGCCTGGAATTTGCAGCTCACCATAAAGTTCCCTCAGCAGCTGCACCAAGGTGACCACCAAATAAACCTGTCAGATCCTGCACATTCAGTGCAGAAGTGCAGCATGAGTACATAAATCGATGCGTACGCAGTAAGTATCTAGCCTAACCCCTGAGAAGTAGTGACAAGGGATCGACATCAACACTTACTAGAGGTCCGATAAAGTAATATAATAAATCATACGCAGACATGAAGCACACACAATAATAGGGTAAATCTGTAAGTTACATAATCTTCCGAAAAATTATTTTAAAGGTATGAATTTCTCAGTCTTGTATTCTAACTCAACAACTCAGATGTATCAGGTACAAGTATCAAACATATACGAAATACCATATAAAATTCTAGACATCAGTGGAAGGATAATCTCGTGAATATTCAGACTGCCAGCGAAATGACGCATAATTATGCCGAGGTCGTTCCGCCCAATCCAGAATAATGTGTACACTGTCGAGGGTCGAGCGACACGAACCATAGATGCATCTATACTACCGAGGCGTTTGGCCCGCTCCAAAGGAAAGGAAGGAAATTACCTAATTACGAGATACGTACTTACAATACAGTACATGAGCACAAAGTGAATATAACCTTTACCGTTTCTCAAATAACTTGGCAACAACTCGGGTGGTAAGGCTTGGCCTACTATATACATATATTTCTGAATAAATTTTAATTATAAATTCAATTAATTAAGCAAGCAAAATAAGTTCAAAGAATTCAAATATTACATGATAAAGTCCTAAGCGGGCATTTGGACATAAGATTTGTAAAATTCCGGAAAAACCAATCACGATCGCGAAGAGCAAGCTGCCCGACTCCTCTAGACAACCTCTAGTATAATGATCATAAACTTTTGTACAAAACTCCAAATGACAAATGGGTTGACTTTATAAAAACTAGAAACCAAGGGATACAACTTTCATTTTTGAATATCTCCAAATTTGTTATAGATTGCAAGATATAAGCTTCCAAAGTCAGCCCTGTGCAACAAAAATTTCTTCTTCGCGAACGCGTATCTTCCTCTGCGAACGCGATTCACAGAGGCTTTTCTCCTATTTTTATCTTTGCGAACTCGACCTTTTCCTTTCTAATGCGAAGAAGGTTAGAAAACAACATCTTAACGTGGCTAAATGACCGGTAGACCCTCAGAAACACACCCGAGGCCCTCAGGACCCCGTCCAATCACACCAACAAGTCCCAATATATGACACAAGCCTGCTCCAGTCCTCAAATCACACCAAACAACATCAAAACTAAGAATCGACAATCGAAATCTTTCTTTAAACTTTCAAACTTCGACGAACGCGTCCGATTCATACTTAAACAGTCAGGAATGACGCCAAACTTTATGTGCAAGTCATAAATCACGATACAAACCTATTACAAGGCTCGGAACCTCAACGGACATCGATAACACCAAAGTCAACTTAAAATCAAACTTGAGAAATTCTCAAACTTTCAAATGCTAACTTTCCATATTAAGTGCCAAAATACCCCCGGATCACCCTATACTCAACCTGAACATACGCCCAAGTCCGAAATCATCATACAAACCTATTAGAACCATCAATCCCGATGCCAAGGCCGTTTACTCAAAAGTCAAACCTCAGTCAATTAGTCCAACTTAAAGCGTCCGAAATTAGAATTTTCCATCCGAATTGACTCTAAACTTCCCAAATTTGATTTCGACTATGCGTAGAAGTCATAAAATATGAAGTGAAGCTACTCAAGGCCTCAAACCTCCAAACGACGCGCTAGAGCTCAAAACTACCCGTCGGGTCGTTACATTCTCCCCTACTTAAACATACGTTCGTCCTCAAACGTGCCAAGAACTGTTCTGGAGTTGTCCAAAATCACTATTTAACACCTCGTGCACCTACTCGTGCCACCACAACCCATGTGAGCACATTAGCTCGAGCTAGACTGAAGATCCTCCCTATAACCTTGGCTAACAAGCCTAAGAACCAAATTCCAAAATCTAAAATTCTCCACGAGGACCGATTCTAACATACGAACACCGCATCAATCACTAGACACTGTACCGAAACATGATCGTGCACTTTTGCTGAAATTACACCATGCACCGCATAATTTGCATGCCAATAATAACATCCTCCGACCACAATAACTGCAATTTCACGAATCTGATGCCCGTAATACGCCTCATAACACATGTAAACCATGTTCCAACTCTCGCAATACTGCCACGACGAAAGAGATGTCTAGAAACTCATAACCACCTGCCAAAAAAATAGATCATGGGGTCCCTCCTCCTGACAAGAACCATTACCTCATTTTGAACTGAATAGCGATATTTAGTCTTTAATATACCCTACATAACTCCGATCTCACTTATCCGAGGTCCAATAATCTCGTCTTACCCAACACAAGCTGCTCGGGCATTAAGCCACCTCAAACACCATCTAGAATCTCATATGACACCACCAAAACGCCAACAAGCTACAATTCGAATATGACCTATAGGAAAGAACAAACTCTGGCAAAGAACTATCAAGCCCTCATAACGAATAAAACGACCAACAACTGCTATGAACCTTCTTCAGAGATAAGAAACAAGACACACAAAAATAAGTATAAGGAACCGTACTTAACATCTCACTGTTACGGCGTGCAACTCGACCCAAATATGACCTGTTGCGGCGCCCGATCTATGCATGACATCGTTGCGGTGCGTAACCCGATCCATACAACATACCCGTGGCGACATGCCACTCGATCCAAACAATATACCCGTGGCGGCATGCCACCTGATCCACTCATAACAATCAATAAGGAAACACCCATTAAGCGAAAACTTATACTAGGAAATGCTTGAATACCGATCACAAGAATGCAAGGTGCATAGTACAACCCTGGGGAGACGATTATCACCATACTATACAAAAACCCAAGCATGACTAAGGTGCAATAAATGACCTGCATCTCGAGATCCATAAGCTACCTGAGATCACAACACGTGCGCGAATAATCAAGCCGACCCACAACCCACCTGGCACAATAAAGTATTACATGGAATAGCTGACGACGGGAATAACATCAAACACCCGAAGACTCCTCAGTCAGAAATGCTATGTCGAATGAACACATCCGACCTGACGTAGAGCACACATTCACATTAGACCCACCAGCAGACCTCAAGCCAATTCTGATCATACCATACTGGGCCAACAACCTTTTAGGGATTCACAATGGCCCTATTCATGACGCCCACGAGCAACCGTCCAATCCGGAACAAACTCCCACAGTCCACAACCAAAGGAATAGAGCGCCTTTCTGGCATAAACTCTCACATTAGTGATAGTACCAGAATCTCCATACTTGGTTTCAATCCTTAACAATCAAGCGACTAACATTTCACACTTATACAATTCTCCCGTGGGATACGCTCCCACGACCTTCCGCACCAGGTAGGGGAGTATGCACCTCCATACCACCAACTGTACTAATTTTGTAAAGCAAATCACGAATTCGCTATCAACACACAATTCCTCTTCCACATGACACCATTATCAAGCGACATTAAGTTAATGCTAACTTAGTCTAAAAATATGAATTCTTCCCTGCTCATCCGATCTTGTCAACACCGTGCCGCAAGCTTGATCCTCAACCTCCAATTCTTATGTTGCTCACTGCACCGATCATGCCGATGTGCGAGAGTACAAAAATTCCTCATAACCCCTAAACTACTAGTAGAATAAATGCTTCATTGCCTAGAAACCTTTCACTTAACTCCTTTCAGAAGAACCATTGCAACACGTAACTGAATTCCCACGGCCGCAGAAAATACAAACCTCAAGTCGTGGTCTAAACTGCCATAACTCTTTCGGGATCCATTTACACAACAAGGCCATATGAAACGGATACCTCCCAAATCAAGAAAATTACGGTGGCCATCAAGCTGACCACAAATCACCTGTATAACCATGAAACATCGCATACCCTCCTTATGCTCCATTCAAAACACAACGAAACCCAAAAACACTCATCCTGAGTGACCCAATCCATGAATCCATATTGTCTCAATACCCATGAAACATCGCATACCCTCCTTATGCTCACAATAAAATTTCCAACTGATACACCCATTCTGAAAGATCCTTTACGAATCCCAAGTTGTTTTCTCCCATTTCCCCAATACTGCACCGCAGACCCGATGATAACATAGAAAACTCCAAGTCCATTTCATAATCTACTGCAAGAACTCGATCCTTAACCATACAACAGGCCCAAAATCCTTAGGCACTGCACTTTAATTCTTGAACCCACTAGAACTGTTGTTGAGAGTCACCCACTCTGGCCTGGTCCCGAATACAATCAAACTTCTACGCTCTGTTAGCACATGAAATTCCCAAAGAAGAAACCAGATGAATTATTTTCCTCTTATAGCACATCCATAAGAAGCATAAACTCTGAGTCTTCCCAAAACCTGCATATGAATCGATAAGGCCAAATATAACATACATTCATCAAGTTCTTTGCTCGAATTAACCTTGATGTTTTTTTTTCTTAGTCATAAATAATCCACCAATGCACCAGTAACTAGAAACCTCACAAACAGACAACCACGCGATCCAATCATAGGTAGTGGGATCCCTCACTTAGCTTTAAGCTACACACACCTAAATCTTGAATCCACAAAGATTCCTCCTTCCCAATTACTATGATCTCGCACCATTAACTCGCCAAACCTCTCAGAATCTCTTGTTAAACTCTTCTAAAACATCCCGAATTATCAGCCACAATTGACTACTCGACCTCCCGCTGGGTAGTAAGTATAACTCCTCGTAGAATCTCCATCAGAAATCACACAACCGCTGACCTGCTCACAGTAGATAACTCACCTTTGGAATTTCCATACCGATATCTTCCCATGAAGTTGCACAGGGTACAACTACTACGAAATCAGTAAACCCTCCTGAGCCCATGCTCATCCTCCGGTTGTACAGGTCTGTCCATTCCCCATTGACATTAACTGAAAGTCTGACAATACATTCCAAAATCAAAGTCATGTTGCATCCCAAAATGATAATCAAGTTTTCACACTCCTCTTCATTTCAAGCAAACTCCTTTCTGCCGTATTCAATCTTCCTCAGTACAATAGACACCATTCCAAATAAAGTCTGTAGACCTAGTCACTTTTCACCATGACTTCCAAATTTCTCTAAACTTTTCTCAAGGCATATGGCTATCCTACCACAAAATCCATGTGGTACTCTGCCACTCCCACCTTGGGTTACACCATCTCATTAAGAAAATTCTTGACCTCTGTTGTTCACACTTTACCTGCTAGCAATTCAACCACCGTGAGACATCTCCCATCATGTTCTTCCTCCTTCTTTAATGCTAAAATACTACCTCAAATCATAGTTCACCCTTTATAGCACCCGAAGGGGCAAATTGCCACCAACTCTAAGACTCCATAAAGATTATTTCCTCCAAGCCATCAACATTAGAAGCACCAATTTGACTTTGAAACCGCTACACACTGCCATCTATGACAACTGCTTCTCAGGCACCATTTCACAACACCTTGCCTGAAGGAAAATCAAAGAAGACCATAACACCGACGAGCCTTAATGCGTTCAAACAAAGACGATGACACTATATCACAATATTGAATTCCACCACGCTAAAAAATATCAAGTCTCGCTACCCCGTCAACTAAGGTCTGAATATCCATAATGATCCTTACATAGCCTTGAAACCGTAGGAAATATCGATAGTGGGCTTAAATGATAGAACACCCTTCCATAAGGCGATGATAATAGATTGCCCGAACACGCAAAGAGTAATATCCTGTACCAAGTCTACAGTACCGCTACAACTCCTCGATGCCCAATTGATAACAAGCGCTCCACGTCGCATAAGATTGAGTAGGATGGAAATGAAGGCATAAGATTCAATGGAATCAAATCGCATGAATAAGAAGCAAGAAGGGAAGTGCTCCCAATAGCCTTGTAGCCTCTCGAAGATAAGTACATACATCTCCGTACCGATCCACAAGACTCTACTAGACTTGCTCATGACTCGTGACACCCAATTGAACCTAGAGCCCTGATACCAAACTGTCACGATACAAAACCCACCATAGGTCGCGATGGCGCCCAACGTCGTTGTTAGGCAAGCCAACGGTGAACTAACAACTTAATTATTCATTTTGTTATTTTCGAAATTATAATTTTAATTAACTAGGGAGGTTTACACCTCTAAAATCATGGGTACGTACATAAATAGTAGTCTGAAAAAGGAAATGAAAGGTGATAATTTATACAAATATTTAGTCATCAACTAGAATATCCCAAAATCCGGTGTCAAAAGTGCATGAGCATTTACTAAGGAGTAAAATAATAATACATCATCTATCTGGAATTTTAAATAAGACAAGAAAAAGTAAGTAATACGATGGAGACTCTGTGGGCTGTGATACGTATCCTGGAATTTGCAGCTCACCATAAAGTCCCCTCAACAGCTGCACCAAAGTGACCATCAAATAAACCCGTCAGATCCTGCACATTCAGTGCAGAAGTGCATCATTAGTACGTAAATTATTGCGTACCCAGTAAGTATCTAGCCTAACCCTGAGAAGTAGTGTCGGGGGGTTGACATATACATTTACTAGAGGTCTGATAAATTAATATAATAAATAATAAGCAGACATGAAGCACACTACAATAATGGGGTAAATCTGTAAGTTACATAATCTTCCAATAATTTCTTTTAAAGGTATGAATTTCTCAGTCTTGTATTCTATCTCAACAACTCAGATGTATCAGGTACCAGTATCAAACATATAAGAAATATCATATAAAATGCCAGACATCAGTGGAAGGATAATCTCATGAATATTCGGACTGCTATAGAAATAACGCACGATTATGCCGATGTCGTTTGGCCCGATCTAGAATAGTGTGTAACTACCGAGGGTCGAGCGGCACAAACAATAGATGCATCTAAACTGCCGAGTCATTCGACTCGCTCCACAAGAAAGGGAGCACAATCAATAGACCATCGGATCGGAGCACCCTTCTAGGTCAATCTAGTCAAAGGTGCTTTAACCCTCCACAAACCGACTATGATAACCTGCTAACTCCAAGAAGCTCCTGATCTCAGTCGCCGTGGTAGCACGAGGCCAACTCTGAGATGCCTCAATCTTTTTGGCATCTACCTTAATACCCTCTCCTGATACACATGCCTTAAGAATGCTACGGAATCTAGCCAAAACACACACTTGGAGAACTTAGCATATAACTTTTGTTCCCACAAGGTCTGAAGAACCACTCTCAAATGCTGCTCATGCTCCTCCATGCTATGTGAGTAGATCAAAATTTCATCAATGAAGACAATGACAAACAAATCAATATACCCTGTTCATCAAATCCATAAATGCCGCCGGGGTCTTAGTCAAGCTGAAGGACATCACCAGAAACTCATAATGGCCATATCTAGTCGGGAAAGCAGTCTTCGAAACATCCGAATCCCGAATCTTCAATTGATGGTACCCGATCTTAAGTCGATCTTAGAGAACACCCTGACACCCAGCAACTGGTCAAATAAATTATAAATACGTGGCAACAGGTACTTGTTCTTAATGGTAACTTGGTTCAACTGACGGTAATCAATGCACATCTGCATAGTCCCATCTTTTTTCTTCACAAATAACACCGGTGCACCCCAAGGCGACACCTCGGTATGACGAACCCCTTTGCTAGCAACTCCTCAAGTTGTTCCTTCAAATACTTCAACTCTTTCAGAGCCATGCAGTATGGTGGAATAGATATAGGATGAGTACCTAGAGCCAAATCAATATAGAAATCGATATCACGATCTGGTGGCATGCTTGGAAGGTTATAAGGAAATACATCAGAGAACTCTCGGACTATGGGAACTGAATCAAGTGTGGGTGTCTCTGTAGTAGTGTCCCAAACATAAGCTAGATAAATAAACCTTCTCTACCATGTGTCGAGCCTTCAGAAAAGAGATGACCTGACTGGATGCACTAACAGACGAACCATTCTACTCCAATCTAGGCAACTCCGGCATCACCAAGGTAATAGTCCTGGCATGGCAATCAAGGATGGCGTGATATGGAAATAACTAGTGTATGCCCAAGATGATCTTGAAGTCGGTCATATCGAGCAACAGGAGATCCGCTCTAGTTTCATAACCACAGAAAGTAAAAATATAGGACCGATAGATCCGATCTACGATAATAGAATCGCCCACCGATGTGGACACATAAACGAGAGTACTTAAGGACTCACGAGGAACACCAAAGAAATGAGCAAAAATAGATGATACATATGAATATGTAGATCCTGAATCAAATAATACCAAAGCATCTCTATCGTAGACAGAAATAATACCTGTGATCACGAAATTTGAGGCCACTACATCTGGTCTGGCTGGAAAAGCATAGAATCTAGTTGGAGCGCCACCTGCCTGGCCTCCACCTCTAGGACGACCCCTACCCACCTGCTCTCCGCCTCTAGATGGCCGGAAGACTGGTGTGGCAGCTGGTGCTTTAACCATAGGCTGAGAACCTTTGTACTGCCTTGCCCCGAAGTCTAGGACAAAACCTCTTCATGTGGCCAGGATCCCCGCACTCGTAACAACCCCTTGGAACGGAGAACTACTGACTCAAATTCTGACCCTGATGGTCTGGATACCCAATGGAGGAACCTTGAATAGATGGCGGCCGGTAGGAACTCTCTGGCATGGCGCTGAAATAGGGCCGCACTAGAGCACCCCGAGGAGGTGATGGTGCTGGATATGTGGGCCTGCCAGGCTTCCCTCTCCCAAACTGATCTCTGCCCCTAGACGGGGCACTACGGAACCCTCCATAATAATGGAACCGCTTATCCCGCGGCATTTCCTCTCGGGTCCACTAACGAACACCCTCAATCCTCCGAGATATCTCCACAACTAGCTCATAAGAAGTCCCTATCTCAAATTCTCGGGCTATGTGCCCTGGATACCAGAGTGCAAAGTTGCAATGAGTCTCTGCAGGAAGTATCATGAGTGCATAACAAGATACCTCAGAGAACCTCACCTCGTATTCGGTCACTGACATCTGACCCTGCTGGAGCTGCTCGAACTGAAACTACAACTCTTCCCTCTGAGAGGGTGGAATATACCTGTCCAAGAAGAGGCGTGTGAACTGATCCCAAGTCATGGGAGGAGAACCTGCTGGTCTTCTAAGAAGATAGGACTTCCACCATCAACGGGCCCTGCTCTCATGCTGGAAAGTAGTAAAATCCACCCTATGGGACTCTATTATCCTCATGTTGTTCAGTATGTCCCTACACCGATCAATGAAGTCCTGGGGATCCTCATGTCACTCACCTCTTAGGATAGTAGGATGTAGCCTGATCCATTTGTCCAATAGCTTCTGTGGCTTGCCAGCCGCAGCTAGTCTGGGCTCAGGTATAGCTGTTGCCTCTGGCTAGGCTACGCCCATGGGTAGTGCACCCGGGGTTTGATATACGACAGTTGCATGCCCAAGAGCATGGGCTGTAAAGGTCTGTGCTCCCCCTCCTCCTGAGATGTGGCTGGGTCCACTGGAAATAAACCAACCTAAATCATAGTATCCATGAACCGTAGAATACGACCCATGACCTCCTGGAATTCCGGTGCGGACATGAAATCCACCAGGGCTGGCTCTGCTTCAGGCGCCTCACCTGCTTCTCAATAATATGATCCTCTACTGGATCCACTGGTGGTGTAACTAGAGCAACTTTAGGACGCCCTCGTCCTCTACCACGAACTGTATCCCTCCCTCGGCCTCTGCCTTGACCTCTAGCAGCAGGGGGAGCAGCTCCTCCATGGTCTGGAACATCCGCTGCGCACGTTCTGAGAGAAAGATACTTAGTACAACATCAATTGCATGATATGAGATGAAGAAAGAGTAGTTTCCTAACACCCTACCGATCTGCAAGAATCTATTAGGCCTACTCATTACTTGTGAGACCTACGTGAACCTATTGCTTTGATCCCATGTTGTCACAACCCAATTTCCCAATAGGCCGTGATCACGCCCAACGTCGCTGCTAGGCAAGCCAATGGTGAATTAACCATGTTTTTATTCTCTTAACATATTAGAAATAGTTAATTTTTAATTATTAAATAAGTAAGAGGTGAGAAATTTAGTAACATGAAATGTAAACAGTTATAATGACAAATGAGGTAAAATAAATACTCAAAAATCATCAAATGCATACTTGTTAAATTCCAAGACCTAGTGTCACAAATGTATGAGCTACTAGTAGAATATACAAAACATTAAGCTACTGTTTAAAATAAAGTAGACAGAAAATAGATACAAAAGAAAGACTTTGGGTACTGCAAAACGGGCTCGGAAGACATCTCATCGCTAAGTCTTAGAGTATGAGGAGTGCGCGCCGAGATGATAACCAGATGCACCTGCCTCAGATCCTGCATGATTAGTGCAGAAGTGTAGCGTGAGTACATAAACAACATGCACCCAGTAAGTATCTAGTCCAACCTCGAAGAAGTAGTAAAGAGGGGTGGACTTCAACACTTACTGTGGGCTAATAATAAAATACCAAAATTCTAAATAAGCATGGGCTATGTAAATAATAATGAAAACTCAATAAAAAGTAGTAAATAAGCAATTTTTTCACTAATAGTAAATCCCAAGTAAATTTCCATCATTTAAATAATTGTAACTTCTCAAGCCAATAATATATATATATATATATATATATATATATATATATATATATATATATATATATATATATAATGCATCTATTAACCTGCCGAGGCGAACGACCCGCTCCCATGAGAGCAGAGAAAGTTACCTCGCTCGCGAAAATACTTGCGATGCGAGTGGACATGGATTTCTCAAAGTTATTATATAAAATTCTTCAATTCTTTCCCAAAAAAAGAAGTCTAAACTGGAGACTTTAAATCTTAAAATCCTCAATCTCAGCTCTATTTAAGACAGTTAATATACATAATCACCATAAGGGTGAAAACAAGGCATGATGTAAATCTTAGACTACCCGGACAACTCATGAAATATAGCTACGCACAGACTCTCATGGCCTAGTGCGTACATAGCTCCCCACAAAAGTAATTCATAATAACAATACACCTAAGGGGATGAGTTCCCTCTTACAAGGTTAAGCAAGAGACTCACCTCGTTCTCAAGCTCACTTCCCTCCACAAGTATGTTTTAAATCCTCAACTTGGTGCAAACAACCCGAAACTAGCCAAATATTGTATAAATAAATCAATATATAATCAAAAGTTCATAATCTAACTGTTGGAGTAATTACCCAACCCAAATTGGAAGATTCCTAAAATTCGCCCTCGGGACCACGTGCCCGGATTCCAGAAATATTTGAAGATAATTGTTACCCATAACTCACGAACTCAAATATATAATTTTTACTCCATTCCACAATCATTTCGTGGTTAAATCTTATTTTTATCAAAACCTAGGTTTTTCATCAAAATCCATAATTTTCACAAATTTACATGTTACAATCCACCCATAATCTATCTATTTAACTCACATTGGATAGAAATTATTTACCTCCATGCTAGGTGAAAACCCCTCTCAAGAAGCTCCAAAATCGCCCCCAAGAAGTGTAATAAATGAACAAAACATGGGCTATGTCCGTCTTTAAGGACCTCACTACCTTTAGTGATTTCGCTTCTGCGGATGGTGTCCCGCTTCTGCGGAGCCGCTTCTGCGGAAGCAACGTCGCATCCGCCGTCCAAGCCTAGCCAGCCTCACCTCGCACCTGTGGTCCTTTCATCGCAAAAGCGGGTTCTCTTCTGTGGAGCTCCCTCCGCTTCTTCAGTCAACATGCCACAGTCCAGGCCGCTTCTGTGATATAAATCCCGCACTTGTGCTTCACGACCCAAAATCCGCTAAGATCGTGATGGTGCCTAATACCACCGTCAGGCAAGCCAACAGTGAATGATTAACTTGACTACTCATCTTAGTTTCTTTGAAATCATAATTTTTATTAATTAAATAATATGAAATAAAGTTTATGGGGTATAGTGATAATGAATGCGCAATTACGATAACAAACAACCTGTAGGAAACCCCAAAACCGGTGTCACAAGTGCACCAACTAGGAAATATAATAAAATACAACATCTGTGTGGAATGCAAATTAGACAGGAAAACATAAATAACCCTGATGGAGACTCTGCAGGCTGCGAATCATGACATGAAATGCAGCTCACTATAAGTCCCCGCAACATCCGCGCCTCTTCGTCCAACATACCACCAGGTATATGTGCACCTGCACAATATGTTCAGCAAGTGTAGTATGAGTACGTAAATCAACGTATACCCAGTAAGTATCTAGCCTTACCCCGGAGGAGCAGTGACGAGAGGCCGGCATCGACACTCACTAGAGGTCTAATTAAATAAATAATACGATAATTCACACAATTTTAAAGTACACAACAATAGGGGAGTGATCTGAATTTTCATAATGTTCCAATTATTTCCTTTTTAAGAATAAATTTCTCGATCATGTGTCCTACCTCAATATCTCAAAATTAATGCCAAGTGTCAATACCAATCAGATAAGGAATACCATAAAATGTCGGGCGTCAGTGAAAGGTTTATCTCGTGAATATTCAGGTAACGCACGATTCTGCCGAGGTCGACTCAACCCGATCCAGAGTGGTGCGTCGTACATTGCCGAGGGTCAAACGACACGAACATAGATGCACCTTAATATACTGCTGAGGCATTCGTCCCGCTCCATAAGAAAGGTAGGAATTTATCCCATTCCGAGAGATACTGTCAAGGCGTTCGACCCGCTCCACAAGAAAGGAAGAAAGTTTCTGAATCACAAGATACGAACATACAATAAAGTACATGAGCACAATAATAAGTATATCTCCTTACATTTATCGAATACCTTAGCAACAACTGAGGGTATTAAATCTTGACATGATACTTTTATTTCTAAATCAATTCACTTATAACTTTAATTAAATAAGCCAGCAGAACAAGTTCAAATAATTCAATTATTACATGATAAGGTCCTAAGTCTATCCGGACATAGACATTCTTTAGCAACGTACAAACTCTCGTCACCTCGTACATACGTAGCTCCCACAACTAGTTGCACATAAATATAAATATCACCTAGGGATAGTTTCCCCCTCACAGGGTTAGACAAGAGACTTACCTTGCTCCAAAGTTCCATAACATGCTCCAATGCTTTTCCAACAACTCAAATCGATGCTCATCGCTCCAAAACTAGTCAATCAATGTGCTAATCCACAAATATATACTCTAATACTCATTATAATTCAATGTATAACAATTTCCAACTCCGCTCGAAAAGTCGATAAAGTCACCATCGGGCCCACATGCCTGGATTCCAAATTTGTTTGAAGATAACCATTACCCATAATATCACGAACTCAAATATATGATTTATTCTCAATTCCATGCCCAAATTCGTGGTCAAAATCCAAAAATACCAATTTCTAGGTTTTTCTTCAAAATTCCAAATTTCTACAAATTTTCATGTCTAAATCCATATATAAACCTTGTATATAACTCACAACTAGTAGAAATCACTTACCTCATTCTTGATGAAGAAAATGGTGCTCCAAAATTACTCCTAGGTCGGCTCCCACGAAGGAAATGAGATGAAAATGGCCAAACCCCCATTTTTAAAACATCACTGCCCAATCCGACCTTCTTCACGAACGAGGAAAGCCCCTCACGTTCGCGAAGCAATACCAGCTCCAACTCCAAAATTATCCTTCGCGAACATGAGTCCCAGCTCGTGGACGCGTTGCTTAACCAGGCCAGCCTTCGCGAACGCGGTACACCCATGCGAACGCGAAGGCTAAAAATCTCCCAGGCCTAGTTTCCCTTTGTCAACGCGAAGCACAAAATCACTAGCCAACAAACCCTTCTTTGCGAATGCGTGAACCCCATCGCATTCGCGAAGAGAAGAACCAGAACCAGATATCAGCAGTAGGAACTCAACAAGACTATGTCCAAAACCTCTCCGAAACACACCCGAGGCACCCAGGACCCCGTCCAATCATATCAACCAATTCCAAAACATAGCATGGACATGTTCGAGGCCTAAAATCATACCAAATAATATCAAAAATACAAATTGCGCATCGATTCAAGCCTAATGGACTATTGAACTTCTAACTTCCATACCCGATGCCGAAACCTATCAAATCACGTCCGATTGACCTCAGATATTGTACACAAGTCACATTTGACATTACGGACCTACTCCAACTTCCGGAATCGGAATCCGACCCCGATATCAAAAATTCCACTTGTGGTCAAACTTCCCCAAAACCTTCAAATTTCCAACTATCGCCCTATGACCCCGGGATGACCTATAGACCTCCAAATCCACATCCTGACGCGCCCCTAAGACCAGAATCACCCTACGGATCTATTCCCAGGCTCAGGATCCCAAACGGACATCAATAACATCAAAATACACTTCAACCCAAATTTATGAAATTCTTCCAAAATGCCACCTTTCTATAATAAGAACCGAAATGCTTCCAGGTCACTCAAGCCCCGATCCGGACATACCCCCAACTCATAAATCATCATACAAACCTATTGGAACTTTCAAATCCCGATTCTGAGTCATTTACTTAGAAGTCAAATCCTAGCCAATTCTTCCAACTTGAAGCTTCCAAAATTAGAGATTTCCTTCCAAATCAACTCCGAAATTCCTGAAATTTAATTCCGACCACACGTGCAAGTCATAATACATGAAGTGAAGCTACTCAGGGCCTCAAACCGCTGAATGACGCGCTAGAGCTCAAAACGACCGGTCTAGTCATTACAAAAGATGCAGTCAAATCCCCGCTTCTGCGACCACTAGGAAGCACACGCCAAGTCGTTTCTGTGGCTAAATGCCCGCTTCGGCGGGATCACACATGTGGTCAAAATGTCATAGGTGCAGACACACCAGAACTGGTGCACCAACAGGTTTGGGACTTAGCTCTGGGCGGTCCGTAACGCACTCGAGCCCCCCGGGGCCCCGTCCAACTGCATCAACAAGTCCATAAACATATTACAGACCTGCTCGAACTCACGAAATCTGTAAAACAACATCGAAACCAATAATCCCACCCCAAAACCAAATAGAATAAAATTATGAACTTCAAGTTTCCAATTCGCTCCGAATGCGCCGAATCATACTTAAACTACTAAGAATGACACCAAATTTTGTGTGCAAGTCTTAAATTATCATACAGAACTATTCCTAGGCTTGAAATCCCAAACGAACCACGATAACACCAAAACTTACCCCAAACCAAATTTAAAGAACCTTAAAACCTTCAATGCACCAACTTTCAACTTTATGCACCGAAATGCTCCTGGGTCATCCAAAACCCGATACAAATATACGACCAAGTACAAAATCATCATACGAACCTATTGGAACCGTCAAATCCTAATTCCAAGTTCGTTTACTAGAAATTTTGACCGAAGTCAAACTTAGCCTTTTTTAGCCAACCTTAAGGAACCAAGTGTTCCGATTACAACCCGAACCTTTTCAAATCCTAAACTAACCATCCCCTCGAGTCATAAAACAGTAAAAGCGTGTTATTTAGGGGAACAAGGATCTAGAAAGTAAAATGACCGGTCGGATCGTTACAAATAAGAACCTACAAATAGGATAGAGGAGAGAAAAATAATTTTATATAAATATATATAGAAAATAGAACTTTATATAAACATATGTATCAATTAATTAGATACATATATAACATATACTAGAACTGCATTAGAACCTACCCCCTCCACCCGTGAACTGTTTCATCCTCCTAGATAAAACGCGTGATGAGAGATTTACATATATGAGTATTAATTTAAAGAAAGAAAAAAATTAATACTAATGTATACATAAAAAATATTTTTAGCTTTCAAATTTACAATAACAGAAGAAAGATTAAAAAAAACTATGACCACACATTTTCTATGTGTAATAGATTGGATAAATTAAGTCCTTATCAGTCATTTAGTCCCGGTTTAAATATAAACCAAAAATTACATGTTCCAAAATTCGACTTAAATCATTAAATGGTTAACCAACCAGTTACTTAGGCATGCCGATCACCATGGAGTTGCTCTTGTGTAAATGACTTTATTTTTGTAGAGGCCTTTATGAGATGCTTTAGTTGCACAATAACCTGGATATTGACCAGATTAATTGGTTAAGCATTTAATTACCAAATCTATGTTGGACTTATAAGGCTGCATTGCTTCACTTTCAATGGCTACGGGTATGCCACTATAGTTTTGAGTTTAACGTCGTCAACTCGACTTATTACCTGTGCAATTCATCAGTTAATCAAAGTGACCAATGAATGTTGCTCAAAATATCCTCCAAAGTACAATTTTAGTCTTTGACCATTTACCTTAAACTTGTCACCTCCATTGTTCTGTTGGATTTCAATTGCTCTATATGGAGTAACATTTGTTACATTGTATGGACATGTTGATAAATGGTGAAAAGTGCATATTTTGAGTGTCTTTATGTATTATTTCTTGTGTGAGTTGTGGAAGTTCACCCCGCTTTTGAAGTGAAAATATGCTCATTACATGTTTCTTATGTGTAGGAACAAACTTGGGCGAAAAAGGATCAAATAAGAGAAAAATTGGTGAAAAAAGAGCTGAAGATAAAAGTCCCGGACATCGAAGAGAGGTTCACTTTTTCAGATCAGGACGGAGCAGAAGAAATCAGAAAAAATCCCATACAGCGAAGCGAGGTTCACTTCGCCAGACCATGACCGGAGCAAAGAAAAATTAGCTTCTCCAATCTGAAATAGGAGAAGGAAAATCCGCCCCATACAAACCCTAGTCACTATAAATACATCCTAAAACGTGATTTTGAAGGGAGAGACACCACTTTGAAGAGAGAGACGACTTGGGAGAGGCAAGAACACACTTGGAGCAAGGAGAAGGATTCAAATTTACGGTTTTTCCTCTTTCTTCCTAATTTTTCATTGTTATGAATTCTAATCTTGTATTTATGCAAACAATTATGAGTAGATAAATTCTCATCTAGGGCTTGATGAAACCTCTTGAAGGATGACTTTGTCACGACCCAATTTCCCACACGGGTCGTGATGGCGCCCAAAAATAGGGTTAGGCAAACTAACATAAATTCTACTAAGTGTTACCCTTCCCAGGTGATTAATTAATCCAACTTTTACCAGTTTTAAACATTTATTTACATGATATTAGCCGGTGACATGAAAATAAGACATCTGATACGTGAGTCAAAAGATAAGCATATGTATGAAAATTTCAGCCCAAAATCCCAAAAGGTACGCACGTGAGTGCCAAGAACTAGTGTCACGAGTGTCGCAGGCAACTATCAGAATAAACCAGAATACATAAATATATACACAATCCCATAGTCTGAATGGAATAGACGGGAAAAATAACAAAAGGATACTCCAGGGTGCTGCCAGGAATCTCCAGGAATCGCAACTCATCGTGAAGTATAACCAACACCGGTCAGTATCTAGCACCGGACTGATAATCAGACGTACCAACCTCCGGACCTGTACAGTCAAGTACATAAGAAAAGAAAGTGCAGCATGAGTACATACATAAATATGTACCCAGTGAGTATCCTGCCTAATCTCGAAGAAGTAGTGACGACAAGTCGACTCAATACTCACTAAGGTCCAACAGTAATAAAGTAAGCAAGATGTAAGGAAAACAATAGGCATGAAAGACAAATAACCAAGTACGTCGATATTAGACATCAAATAAATATCCAAAATCCACCAAGGTTGATATTCTCCGTGGCGTACGACCCGATCCCATCCTGTAATCCTTGCCGTGGCGTACGACCCGATCCCGTCCTGTAATCCTTGCCGTGGCGTACGACCCGATCCCATCCTGAAATCCTCGCCGTGGCGTACGGCCCGATCCCATCCTGTAATCATAAGCCTCGCCATGGCGTACGACCCGCTCCCATGATATATATACTCTCTCATCACTCTGCCGTGGCTTACGACCCGATCCCACAATATAGTCAATCATCACTCTGCCGTGGCGTACGGCCCGATCCCATCCTGTGATTATTATCATCACACTTAAATCAATCAAGTATCACCACGTTCAAAGTCAACAATACCAATCACACAAGAATACAAGTCATATTTAGGCTATAATAGGGAAAAACAATGAACATGATGTGTCCTAACTACCAGGACGAAGCAGTAATAGCCACTACGTACGGACTCTCGTCACTTGGTGCATACGTAGCTCCCAAAAAAGATCACATAGAAATCAAGGTTACCTAGAGGGACAATTTCCCTCTTAAGAGGTTAGAAATGAGACTCACCTCGATAAAAACACTCCTCAGACCAAGGACCCGATCAAAGGATGCGCCCGAAACTCCGAAACTACTCTTGACGGCTCACAACTAGACAAACATAGTATAATTAAATCAATTTCAGTCCTAAGAAGGAGAATTAACAAGAAATCCCAAAGTTTAAGCATTCTTGACGAAATTAGGAATTTCGACCCCGGGCCCACATATTCGGATTTCGAAGACTCTTGAAGAATTGAATTACCCGAAGCCTAAGGGTCGTAATTACATAATTTATTTAGAAATTTATGGCTAAAAATGAAGTTTCACTATTTTCCCAAAACCCCACATTTTTCTAGCAATTCCCATGAATTTAAGATAATTGAAAGAGAATTTTTGTTTGAATTTGATGTTAAAAAGTCATGAAAACGGACTAGAAAATTACTTACCTGGATGAACTGAACGTGGGCAGCCCTTTCCCTAGCTTGGAGGAGCTATAATGGAGGTTGGGAGTTGAGAAATGAAGAAGAAACCCGAAATTGGGCATTTAAATGAGGCTGCCTACAGGTGTTCCGCGCCTGCGACTTTAGGACCACAGGTGCGGTCCCGCACCTGCAAGGAAAAATCCGCACCAGCGGAGTCGCGCCTGCGAAGGAACTCCGCACCAGCGGAGTCGCGCCTGCGAAGGAGCTGCGCACCAGCGGGCAAAAGTCCGCACCAGCGGGCACACCAGCTGCTGTGCACCAGCAGTGATTTTTGCTGGTTTTTGGCCTCGTGCGGGGTCCGGGAGGCCCCTGGGCCCACCCGAGCCCCCGAAAAAATATAACATCAAGTCCCAAATCATAATACGGACTCGCTCAAGCCTTTGGAATACCCAAAACAACTCTAAAACTCGAATTCACACCCCTAAACCTCAAGAACCAAGCTTAGGAGTTTTAAGTTATCTAACTTCGCTAACAACGTGCCAAACTGACCTATACATCTCGGAACGACACTAAATTTCGCAGATTACTCACACAACATCCTGCGAACTTGCCCGTGCGATCAAATCGCCAAACAACATCATATACATCAAATTAAGCCTTAAAGTCCATGAATCCTATCAAATTTCATAAAACATCAAGTATTCCATTTTTAAGTCCGAAACACATCAAACGAAATCCAATTTCAATCAAACTTTACATAAAGGACTTAAACCATATATATGACCTGTATCGAGTGCCGAAACCAAAATACGGGCCCGATACCATCACTTTCTAATCAGATTTCATTTCGATTTCCTTAAATATTTTTAGAAAACAATTTTACTCAAAAATTTATTTCTCGGGCTTAGAACCTCGGAATTCGATTCCGGGCATACGCCCAAGTCCCATATTTTCCTACGGACCCTCCGGGACCGTCAAATCATGGGTCCGGGTCCGTTTACCCAAAAATGTTGACCAAAGTCAAATTTATTCATTTTAATATCAAATCTTGGCATTTTCACAGAATTTCATATTTAAGCTCTCCGGCTACGCGCCCGGACTGCGCACGCAAATAGAGGCAAATACAAAGGTTATTTTCATGGCCTCGGGAGTACGGGATGGGTAATAACATAGGTGATGACCCCTTTGGGTCGTCACATTCTCCACCTCTAAAACAATCGTTCGTCCTCGAACGGACAGAAGAAAGAAGTACCTGAGTCGGGAAATAAATGAGGGTAACGGCTCCGCATATCGGACTCGGACTCCCAGGTCGATGCCTCAGGATGCTGACCCATCCAATGAACACGAACATAAGGGAAACTCTTGGATCTCAACTGGTGAATCTGCCGGTCTAGAATGGCTACCAGCTCCTCCTCATAAGATAAGTCCTTTCCCAACTGGACAGTGCTGAAATCTAACATGTGGGCTGGATCACCGTGATACCTCCGAAGCACGGGCACATGAAAGACTGGATGTACGGCTGATAAGCTAGGTGGAAATGCAAGTCTATAAGCCACCTCTCCCACTCGATCAAGAATCTCAAATGGACCAATGAATCTAGGGCCAAGCTTGTCCTTCTTCCCAAATCTCATCACGCCCTTCATAGGAGACACTCGGAGCAATACTCGCTCACCAACCATGAAAGCCACATCTAGAACCTTGCGATTTGCATAACTCTTTTGTCTGGACTGATAACTATTATTGTATTCAAACTCCGCCAAAGGTAGGAACTGGTCCCACTAACCCCCAAAATCAATCACGCATGCCCTGAACATATCCTCCAGAATCTGAACTGTACGCTCTGACTGGCCATCATTCTGAGAGTGAAAGGCTGAACTAAGGTCTATCTGAGCACCCATCTCGCTGTGCAAGGGTCTCTAGAAGTGAGATGAGAATTGAGGATCCCGATCTGAAATAATAGACACCGGCACCCCATGCAACCGGACTATCTCTCGAAGGTAAATTTGAGCAGCCTCTCCGTAGTGTATGTAGTAGCCACAAGAATGAAATGCGCCGATTCGGTCTAACCTATCCACAATGACTCAAACCGCGTCAACCTTCCCCAAAGTCCGAGGCAACCCAACTATGAAGTCCATGGTGATGCGCTCCCACTCCCACTCAGGAATGGGCATCTGCTGAAGTAGGCCTCCTGGCCTCTGATGCTCGTACTTGACCTGCTGACAATTAAGGCACCGAGCTACATACTGCACAATATCCTTCTTCATCCGCCTCCACCAGTAATGCTGCCTCAAATCACGATACATCTTCGCCGTCCCTGGATGAATAGAATACCGAGAGCTGTGCGCCTCTGCTAGAATCCTCTCCCTCAGGCCATCAATGTCAGGAACACACAAGCTGCCCTGGAGTTACCTGAAATAACTATTTAACATCTCGAGCACCTGCCCGTGCTACCACGACCCAGTCGAGCACATTAGCTTGATAAAATCTGGAGATTTCTTCTTTATCCATATAATAAGCTCGGAATTCATTCAAACACCTAAATTTTCTCTGCCAGGCCTAGTTCCAACATATAAACACCATGTTAACTACCACACGATATACCAGATCATGACCACGTACCTTTGCTGAATCAGCACCATGCACCGCACAACTCATCATCTGACCACTAGGACGCTCCCTGAACCTTAGTAGCCAAAATTCCACGAATCTGATGCTCCCAATGCACCTCATAACAAATATGCATACACCATGATATAATGCTGGCGATACCATCACAACGGAGGAAATGTGCAGAAATTCATACTCAATTGCAGAGCCAACAAGTCCTTGAAGGAAGACCTCATCTTGACTAGAATCATCACTTCATTATGAACCCGTATAATGGTATTTGTCCTACAATACGTACTTCACATAACCTTAGTACAGATCTCTGCTCCGATAATCTCGTCTCACCCAGAATGAACTGCTCAGGCATCAAGTTATCCCAAACATGGCTAACAACCTCACATGATACCACATCGCGCCAATAGGCCATAACTCGAACATGATATATAGAAACGACTCAGGATGGAACTATTCAGCTCACTCACCTAATATGAATTCTTAGCAAAAATAGGAAATAAAACACAAGAAAATAAATACATATTAACCCTTCTCATCATCACACTGTCGCGGCGCACAACCCGATCCAAATAACATACCCGTGGCAGCGTGCCACCCAGTCCCAAATAACATCACCGTGGCGGCGTGCCACCCGATCCAAATAACATAAAACTCACGTAAGGAAATATATACAGAGCTGATTGCTCACTATTACAAATTATCAAATATTGATCACAAGCACGCTGAATGCATAATACCATCCTGGGGAGACTGATAAAGCCGTATGTAACAAAACTCAAGCACAACTGAGGTGCGATATATATACACTCTGGATTTCAAGAGCTATCCTGCTCACATAACATCCCCACTACGTGGGGCCTCAACACATAAGAAATCATCAAGTCGTTTCACAACTCGCACGACACAATCACAATAACATATGAATTCGACAAAGACGGAACAACACCCGCTGTTCTAATATCTTTCCATGAAAAGATGATCTATTGAAAGGAACATGCCTGGCTCACACGAAGCCCATAATCATATTATATATAAACCCATCGACAAACATCGAGCCACCTTGCTCACACCAAACTTAGCTAATAGCTTTTTCCTGGGTCCATATTAACCCACCTTCTCTCATGATACACGAGAACAACCATCATTACCTGGACTAACACCCCCGTAATCCATAATCAACTGAACCGAACGCCCTCCAGGCGTAAACTCTCAATTAAGCAATATTGCACTTCTTTATACTCAGTCAAATCTGAAATCCATAGAGTGACTACATGTCACACTTTATACAATCTTTTCACGGTCATGCTCCCACGACCTTCCACACAAGGCAAAAAGTCTTCTCATCCATAACACCGACCACACTAAGGCCGCAAAACACATCGAGAACCCAGGACCAGGGTACAAAGCCTCCTTCACCGAATACCGATATCAGGTGACACTGAAGATAACACCAGCTTACTCTGAACTTTCAAATCACTTTGTCTTGATATTCCGAGCTCATGACATCCTTATAAACATCGGACCTAAATCTCGATTCTTACTCCCAGTTACATACTGCTTACCGCACCTAACATGCCAATACGAGGTAACACAAGAATTCCATCACCACTTCCGAACCACCAATAGGATGAGCATTTTATCATATAGAAACTTTTTCTTGATTCAATTCAAGAGTACCATCTCAACACATGAGTGAATTCCCATTATCACCCAATCATGAAAATCCTTAAGTAGTAGTCTATACCACCATAACCCTTCTGAAGTCCGCCTACACCTGACAGGCCGTAGCACTCAAATGCTCCCACATGAGATCCATTACGACGGTCGACAAGTCCCGCATACACATAGGCACCAACAACATGCATAACTAAATCACATCAAAGGAACCGATCATTGTTGCAATGTGCCCTTAACGCCGCATTCTTAACCTTTGAACTTACTAGGACTGCGATTGAAAGTCACCCACTCTGACTGGCCCCGAATACAATCAAATTTAGGGCTCTCCTAACATAGGAACACCTTTTTCAATGAAACACGTGACTGATTCACCAACCTCACAACTCGCCCAATTCTTAAGCATAAGTTCTGAATCTTCCAAGCCCAACCCTGGCCCGATAGGCCCAACTTTAGCACCTATTCATCAAATCCTACGCACAATTACCATTTTAAACTTCCTTCCTTAGCTGAAATCACTTGCATATATGCCGACAATTCGCGACCCTTTGGGAAGACAACCCTACAGCCCTACTGCAGATGGTGGGATTCTCCTACTTAGCCCAAAGCCATTCCTAAAACCACTCTAGACCCTGATAAGACCTTTTCTCCTTTGATAACACGATCTCTACCAACCGCATTCTTCAACACTTCTTCTCGATACTCTGACCCCAGGCAACCGAGGAAATCGTAGCACCGCCGAACCTAACACATTCCATCCGATCAATGACGACAACTCACATCACAGGTGCATATCCCACCTCACTTGAAGACACCCAGTCTTACTACTTTATCAACTCCAACCAGACCATCCAGAATCCAAATGCCTTCCCTCTGCCGGAACTTAAAACACCAAAATCTCGAAATCAAACACTGAGAAGACCTCCCTTCAACCATTCATCACCCCCAACCTACGGG
>ML376935.1:4024-44699 GCA_005239525.1 Nicotiana knightiana
GGAGAGATCTCATGAAAGCAGACAGTCGGATACACTGGTACCCATGCCGATTGAACTTGATGATTCAACAAACTTGACCAAGGTAATAGTGCAACCTACTGAAGGAGAACCCAGTGCATAGAGTGAGACTGAAAAAGAAGTGGAGATAGCCTAGAAGCCGGTAGTTGAAGTGGTGGCTGAGAAAAAAAAAGTCCCAAATCACTGGGGAAAAAAGACCGCCAGCTCCATTCACTCAGAGGCTAGCCAAATACCAAAAGGATGAGCAGTACAAAAAGTTCTTGGACATGCTAAAGCAAATACAGGTAAATATCCCATTGATTGATGCGTTGAAGGAAATGCCTGGTTACGCTAAAATGATGAAGGACTTGATGTCCAGAAAAGTTGACTTCCAAGATCTAGCTACTGTCACCCTTACTCAGACTTGTAGTGCGGTGGTGACACGCCCTATTGCTGAAAAGTTGTCTGATCCATGGAGTTTTACCATTCCTTGTACCATTGGAACCTTAGCTTTCACCAAAGCTCTATGTGACTTGGGGGCCAGCATTAATTTTATGTCGTTGGCCATATAGAAAAGACTGGGGATTGGTAGAGCCAGGCCCACCTCCATGCTGCTGCAACTTGCTGATAGGGCGGTAAAGAGACCGTCGGGTATTCTGGATGATGTATTGGTGCAAGTGGGAAAGTTTGTATTTCCTGCTGATTTTGTGATATTAGACTGCAANCAGAAGTCTATGAGGTGACCTAGTGAGTTCGCCAACTGCTCTCTTATTGATGTTGTGAATGCGATCTCAGAAATATATTATGCATCCCTGACTGTTGGGGACCCTTTGGATGAATGTTTGATGAATTTAGATGATATGAACGATGAAGAACTGGCAGATTGGGTGTTAGCACTTGAGAAAAAAGGGGTATGGTCAAAGGCTCTCGAGTTTGAGTCACTATACGTAGAGGAAATAGAGAACCCGTCGGCCAAGCCATCTATTAAAGAACCACCCAGGTTGGAACTAAAATCGGAGGATGCTGATGTGGTTGAAAAGATACTAGAGTTAACCAAGGACATCAAGGATACATACTTTGTTGAATCTAGTGTCGTTAGTGTGGAGGATGTTGGTACACACTCCAACCATTTTTTCACATTGTGTTGGGATGATGATATGCAAATAGAGTTATCCGAACCACCTGATGAGTTGAGGGATAAAGAACAAGATGCCTACATTCTGGAATTCTTCTTGCCAGAAAGTAGGGAGTACACATTTCATCGAAAGGCCAAGAAGCGCAGATTACTACATTGTTTTATTGGGCCAGGCAGATTTGTTCCACCACCCCAGGAGCATGATCATAGAGCAGATTCAAAACTTGGGATCCAATTCATAAGTTCAAAGTGGAGGCATAAAGTGATTCAAGCGGATGCTCGAAGGAGCAGGGGAAGCAAAACTAATGGAAAGGATGGCGAAGCTACTTGGATCAGGGAGTTTCTTGCACCTTACTTTTATTTCTTACTTTGACTATATGTGATGCACGGAGGATACTGCATGATTTAAGTGTGGGGTGTTGTACATATTTGTTGTGATTTGTTGTGTTTAGTGTGCTTTCTTGTTAGTAGTTTTAGCTTTTCTTGTGGTAAGTCTTTTTTTTTAAGTAGAACAAAGCAGCAAAATTTAATTAGAAATATGTGGACTCTTCCTGATGATGGATCTCCTAGACAGTTTTCTTGAAGGAAGTAAGTCTAGAGAAAATACCAAAAAGATTTTTTGTTTTAGGTAGTGTAGTAATTCCCCCTTGGTTTTTCTTTGGACCACGGTTCTTTTCCAAGGGTTTTTAATTGAACCGGGTGTAGGTAGTTTTTAATTTTTAAGAGTAGGAATCACATGGTTAAGGGCTTAATAGTAGCAATATCTCGAAACGTGCTAATGCCTTGAGAATAGTCAGTACTTTGGTTGTGACGCTTAGGCTCAATTTTTTGACTCCAGGATAAATACCTTAAATCAGGAATTCTTAAGATTTGCTTAACTGCTTTGACTGGAGTGTCGTGATAGATCCAATCCTGAGTGAGTTATGTGCCATGTGTGTGTGAGATTTGTATGTTATTCTGTGCATTGCATTTGATGTCTAGAACTTGCCCCGTGTGTGTGCAAAGCGAAATAGAAGTTTTGTTCAGTCTTGGAAGTGATATAGGCATTTCTTTGTTGAGCCAGCTATATATATTTTACCCACCTAATTGTTATGTATCGTAGTTAACCCCGTTGAGCCTATAATCCTGTTTCTTTGGCAACCACATTACAAGCCATACCCCTTTGTTTGAATCGATCATATATTTGAACCTTGTCACCTCTCGTAAGCACTGAAAAAGTGATGAAATATGGAAAAGTTAAAGTGTGGGGTGGTAGGTTGGTTTTTGAGGGGAATAATTGAAATGCGGAGAAAGGTGCACTGTTCGAAAAAGTAAGAGTCACTTGAGAAAAAGAAAAAAAAATATAGAAAATAAATAGTTGTATTGTTGTGAAAGAAAAATATATGTGGTGACTCTTAATGTAATTGTGCTTAAAGAAGTATGGGGTAATAACATCGATGTGGAGGTGGAGTTTGGCTTATTATAAGTTTGAGGTTGAATGCGAAAGTATATGTATTAAAGTGCTTAGGGAGGTGTAGTCACTCTTATATCCAAATGTATCCTACCCGTCCCGCAGCCTACATTACAACCAAATAAAGTCCTACTTGATCCTAGACTGAATGAGCTCGATTAGTAGAGTAGTACACTACGGGCAAGCCTATGGTGCATCTTTTGTGGCATATGAATGTTATTTCTGAGAGTGAGTGAATTCTTTCTATCTGAAGTTCCTATTTTCTAAAATTTCATTGTGTGTGGGACTAACTCTTCAATTTGGTGAGGGCACATGATTAACGAAGGAAAGGTAATGTTGTTGACCTCTACGTTAGAATAGTGAGTGGATTGTGAATAAAGCATGGTATATGTGAGTCGACTATTGAGGCGATGATGTCACACCTCTGTGATTGAAATGTTTTAAAAATTCTTGGTATAACGTGTTAAGAGATTTGCTTAATAATTTGTGTACATGAGTGTAGTTTGATTGCTCGAGGACGAGCAAATGTTTAAGTGTGGGGTATTGATGCGTGGATAGAATTCATGGTTTAACAAGTTATATGCCTTACATTTTATGTGCGTTAATGATAAAAATACACTTTTTATGTGTATNACCCTAAAGCCAGACTGTCCCTGGCGTTAGTTGGGCGTTTGGCCCCTAAAGCCAGGCTGACTCTGGCGTTAGGGGGGCATTTGGGCCCTAACGCCAGGCCTGCCCTGGCTTTAAGGGGGCGTTTGAGCCCAAACGCCTGGGTCCCGATGTCCAGTCAATTCCGACTTTTGAATATTTTAAGTGTTTCCCGGTTGGAATAGAANTGGGAGAAAAGCCATTGAGGTCAAGACAAACTTGTGGATTACTACTCAGTGAAGCAAACATTTATTTTTATAGCTTTTATTCATTATTTTGTAGTTCAATTATGCAAGTTATTTTAGAATTGATTCTTATGAATATGAGTAGCTAAGTTCTTAATCTAGGGTTTTGGTGGAACCCGTTGGGGGATAAACTTATTGTGATATTAATATAGTTTTGATTGGTTGATTAATCTTTATTTGTTCAACTACGTTCTTGTTGTAGTTGATTGAAGGGCCCTCAATTAGCTGTGCCTATTTATTATGTATCTACTTGAGAGAGAGTGCATATTTAGGTAGTTGTTTGAACAACACCACTCCCAGAGTATAGACGAAAGTCATAACCGAGGGTTTAGAGGTTGGATTAGAGATAACGATACCTCGGGTGCAATCTAAAGTGAACTGTAATGCAATCTAGCTAGCGTAACTTGAGAGAGTGCGTCTAGTAAATTATCATAATTACTTGAGAGAGATTTATGGTAGATAGAGTGTTCATGATTGATAGAGACAACTAATCAAACTATAAGAAGTATCCGAGAAGTAAGTTCACCAACGGGGGAAACCATAACCTTAGACCTTTATCATAATTGTTTACAACACATTGTTAGTAATTGCTAGTTATTATTATTGTCAGTAGAATTAGTAAAACATCACCAATTTATATTAAAAAGTCTTGAGAGTGTCTTGAGAGAATTGATTGCGTATTCTAAAGACTTGATTGATACGTAAATTCCCGGTGGGATTGACTCTGGGCATAATACCCGGGATTATATTTGCAACGCCCGTTTAGTCTTTTATTAGACATAGTTGAGCGTGATCANTGATTGATACGTAAATTCCCGGTGGGATTGACTCTGGGCATAATACCCGGGATTATATTTGCAACGCCCGTTTAGTCTTTTATTAGACATAGTTGAGAGTGATCAATACTCATTGCCCCTCCTCTCTCTGCCGAAAGCTCCTCTCAGCTCAGCCCGGGCATCGGCAACATCTTTCAAATAAACGGCCACCATCTTATCGGCCTTCGCTTGAACTTTTTCAGCTTCAGCCCGAGCATCCACGACATCGGCCTTCATATTCAAAAGGTCTGTATCGAGCTTGGCAATCCTGCTAGACTGAATTGAGCTATCTTCTCGAGAATTACGAAGTTATATCTCGAGGGCAGTAGCCTTGGCCAAAGCATTCCTTTTGGCCGCAACATGTACGCCTATCTGCGCCTTCAACGCTAGGCATTCAGAACTAGCTTTCCTGACTTCGCCCCAAAGGCACTCCAACGCTCCTGTCGTTCCCTGCAGATGAAGCACCAAAGCACTAGTTCCCAAAAGAGAGAAAGGAAGCATGTACTCCTTCAGGGTAAGGGTTACCTGACGCTCGAGTTTTCCTTCATTGTTCCGACTCCGATGCATCTCCACCCGAAGATGTATCAACTCTTTAGTCTTCTTATTGCAAAGAAGCTTGAGAGATTTTTCCTTACCCAAAGTTTCCCACAACCGGGTCTCACAGCGAAGTAGCTCGAACTTGAGTTTGTCAAAAAACGACAAAAGAGAAACTTTAGTTTAAAGAATGAAGATTCATAGCTAAAAAGCCAGCAAGGCCGATCAAAACTCACCTTAGAACAAAGCCGTTGGGCCTCCTTAAAAGCTGAACATGCATATACTGTCCTAGCCCCATCGGCCCCAGTTGAACCGCTCTCAATAGGGGCATGCCCATTAGAAACCTCACTTGGTTCGGGCAACCCCTGGTCCCGAGCGTCCCTCGATGTCCCCTTTGAGGGTAGAAGCAGACGATGGTAGAGGATTCTTGCTTTTTCTCTCTCAAGGAACCTCTTCTTCAAAATTAGAGGTCCAGGCCTAGCAGAACCGGCAACCTCGGAAGGGCCCCCAGCTCGAGTTGTAGACAAATAATCATCCTCACGAGAAGAGCTAATGTCCGTAGAATGACCGACGTATATAAGCTCTCCTCAGTGACGACATCTCCTTTATGTCTCTGAGAAGGCCCCGCCTCATTTAGAATTTCCTCATCTATAGAGGATTCAATTATTATCCTCCATCAGGCCTTCCTCTTCTCGAAGGGGCACGGTCTCATTTAGGAAAACCCACCAACACCTGCGGTGGAAGAGTTAGTACGCACGAATGGAAATTCATCAAAAGGGATACCACGCGTCTTATCAGTGATGCTTTGCTTCCTATCTGCCCTTCGAGAGATCTCGCCACTTATGTTCATCATATGTTGAGGAAGCTACCAGCCTTCGAGTCAAGTCCGCAAGATCGTGGACCTCCCTCGAAACCCACGGGACTACTGAGAAAGAGAAAAAGAAACACTCTTATAAATTGATAAGAGCAAAAGACATTAAGGTACGACATGGAACTTACGTTTGATGTTCCATTTTTTGGTAAATGGTAGGAACTCCGCTGGAATGATATCGACGGTCCTCACTCGAACAAACCAACTCATCCATCATCCATTTTGGTCCTCATCATCGGTGGCAATGAAAGGACTGGTGGACCGGCATGGTAACGCAATCAGGAATATACAATGCTGAGGCAGATATAATCTAATAAGGTGGCTGAGGATAAACTCGAGCTCAGCCTTTTCGGTAAAATACCTCATCATCATCACTATCCTCCAAAAGGACGGATGAATTTGTGCCAGGGTGACTCGGTACCTTTTGTAGAATTCGACCACAAGTCGGTTGAGGGGGTCTAATGTAAATGGGTACGTATACACGGTCAAGAATCCATCTATATAAGTCATGACGTTCTCTTCTTGAGAGTGTATCTGCAGCATCACATTCCCCCCTCTCAGCCACAGTCTCTCCTCACGGCCTCGATGTGGTTTTCTTCAATCGATCAGACGAACCTCAGAGCATGCTCGCGATGGACCGGGGATTCTAAGGGTTTCTCTAATGCAAAGACTTTCTTCGGAGCAAAACAGTACGAGGTTAACTATCCATACGCCGGCGGTGTACCACCAGTCAGGCTAGGAGTAGAGGAAGAATTTCCCTCTTCTTGGTGAACGGATTTGGGCACGGCAGCCATAACTACTCAAACAAAGGTAAAAAGAAGAGATGAAAATGGGTTCGTAAGATGAGAAAAAGAAGAGAATGTTGAGAGGAAAGTTAGTTTTGCAAAATTGCAAGACTTAGAATGAGGAGGAAGCAAGGATATATATAAAGCAAGCGGTGGCCATTCAACTACTTCGAAAGCCATTTAATACTGGCAAGTTGTCATAATGTTTGGGGAAGTGTACCGGTGGGGCCACCTCAATCACTTTGCGATCATGTCACATAAATGACACCGTCATACAGAATTAGATGGATCTGATCTCACATGCCGACCTAGCCTCGAGAAGGTGTCCGGTCTCGAGGGGATCTACTATTGCAAGTACGAGTTCCAAGGAGCTAAGAATCGAAGCATGAAAGTCAATTTTTGTGTAAGCATTGCGGGACAAAAATTGTGTGATATGTAACAAAAGATATTATATTTCAAAAAATATATTTACAAAGGTATTTTTTTACAAAAATTCCCCCGAAAGGTCCCATATACAGAAAAAGGAAAAGCAAAAAGGGAGGAAAATCTACTCTTCGCCTTCGCTGCTGTCTGAGCCGCTTTCATAGCCCTCATCTGACATAGTCGGCACTACCAATTCCTCCTCCAGGGCCCTGATCTCTTCAATCTCGGCAGAGAGATTGTCACCCTTGGCGCTCACTTCCTCGAGGGCTTTCCTCCTGGCTTGTGCACGGGCATAAGCTACTGCCCGAGCTAGCTTTAGCTCGGCCTTCTCGGATATCTCCCTGGCCCGATCATTCGCAGCAGCAACATTTCTCTTGTATAAGGAGACATATTGATTGGCCTCAGACTTGGCCGCAGATAGTGCATCAACCTCCTCCTGGGCATCTCGAAGAAGGTCTTGAACCAAGGATAACTTCCTCTGAAGTGCCTCCCTCTCTGAAGTTGCGGTATCATTCAACCGAGCCAACTCTAGGATGTCGGCATCCTTGGCCACAACCTCCTCTCGAAGTCGCTCAACCAGGGCATCCTTCTACCTAATTTGAAAAGCAGAAAATAAGTCAATCAGCACCAAACGTTGCAACTAAGAATAAAAGTGTGGGTACCGGCATACTTGCTCGGTGAAGTCGGCCCTCTCCCGAAGTGCTCCCTCCGAGCTTCCCCGGAGGTTGATCCATTCCTCCTCCTTTCGAGCGTATAAAGCCTCCAGCTCGACCGACTCCAACATAAGCTTCACAAACTCCTCTCCACAATGAGTCAACTCATCTTGCATCTTGGAGAAGGCTTGGTCATACAGCTTCTTGACCTAAAGCACATAGAAGGGAAATTAGAAAACAAGAAAAGAAAATCAAAGAATATCATATTATTTCTCAAATGTCACCTATTTTTGAAGCCTCTCGGCTTCCTCGAGAGCAATTGGGGCATCAACATCGGTCTCCTCATCTACCCCCTCGAAATTGTCTCTAAATTCATCATCCTCTCCACGAGAGGTCTCTAGACCGGGAACACCCCTAGCTTGAGCATCCCGTATTTCCCCTGGAGAAAATGACGGGCCCGAGTGAAATCCCCCGCCGCATTAGCCTCTATCAAGGTTAGTTCCCAATCCCAGAAAGCTCCAGTAGAAAGCCCTCCGAGCTCCTCAATACAGACTATGCCATGTCCAATGAGCATCTCAGGGACTGCGCCCAAACCCTCCTCAAGGGTCTGCTCTACGCACGCATTGGCCGCCATTAATTTAACAGACTACCGCCCAACAGATCTCGAAGCCTCAGTGCTTCGTTTTGCCCTTTATACTAAAGGGCAGGCATAATTGCTCTCTTTCTCAGCCGGCAGGCTCTCAACGGCCGTCGAGGACAAAATCGTGGCATCGGTCCTAGGCTTTCGAGACTTTGACCTTTTTTATTTTAGAGACTCCGTCGAGGCCTCCTTCTTCCTTTTATTAGCCTTGGTGGTCTTTGGGGGCCTCTTCCTCACCAGGTGGGGGCGGCCTCATCAACATGCCTTCACCAAGGCCTGCACAAACATGGTATGTCAACAAACATCACCATCAAAAGTTCTTACGAAGAATGAGAATACAATAGCAACAAGATCATACCATGGTTCTTACCTGCCACTTTGTTTTAGCCAACTCACGCAATACGCGTTTGTTGTATGGGAAACCGGAGTCTAAATATTTGATCCACCCCGAAAGGTCCTGAACCGTGCTGGGAAACCAAATAGTGGCTGGACAATTAGAAGAAAATCAGTTGAAAGAGAAAGAGACGACAAAGCATGCTCAATTCAGGGGTACTTATGTTTCATATTCCATTCCTCCGGGCATGGCATTCTGTCAGTGGGGATGATGTCCGAAGTTATGATTCTAACAAATTGGCTCATCTATCCCCGATCTTTGTCGTCGTCGATGTAGGCAAGGAACGCCTTGGTGGATCGATGGTGCAGTTTAATTAGGCCACCCATGGAAGAGACGAGGGTTGTACAATCAGATCAAATTGTCGAGGGTGAAAGTCATTCCATTGACCATGTTGGTAATATGTTGAAACATATATACAGTCCTCCAAAAAGAAGGATAGATCTGACCGAGTGTCACTCGGTATTGATGGCAAAAAACAAGAATCACCGGGTCAATGGTGGAGAAGAAAAATCGATGGGGCCTAAGGTGAAGGGGTATGTATATACACTGAGAAAGCCATCCTTGTGCGTGACTATGCTTTCGTCAGCCATAGGGATCTCTACCCAGGCCGCCTCCCCCCTACGACAGTCAAGTTTTACCCTCTCTATATCTGATACTACACTTATGTATCGGCACATGGGCTCGCATCGACCCGGTGTAGAAGGGTGGTTTTTCTATTGTGAAGTCAGAAATGGTGTCGAAAGGGCCAGGGATGCATTGCTCAATGGTAGGAGGAATTTTTGACTTTCCCTTAGATGGGGATGATGAAGAAGCGGTTCACGAACCTTTTTGGAAGTTTTTTCCATGATAACAATCAATTTTTGAAGTGAGAAGACGAAACAACGGCAGAAGATAAGAATGGAAAGCACTTAGTTAAAATTTAAAGGTTTGGAGAAGATGAAGAAGATGCAAAACTATTAAAAGGAAAGTGAGTGTAGTATTTATAGAGTCCCTTTGGGCATGCTTATAGCGGAAGGGTCGAACCTATGACGGTTCATGGGCTTCTCGAGAATTTTGTTGACAGTGACCTCTGCAGAACTTTTTATGTCACATCATTTAATGCTATGAAGGGACTAACGTCATAATAGGTGTGTCGAAGAGGCAAAAAGTCAAGACTGTTTCTTATCTCTTCATTCTAAGAAACGCAGGGACTATCTGTATACAGCTAAAATCAGAGAGACCGATTTTACGGTCATTTTGACGCTCAGAAGGCTCGAAGGCTCGAAGGTTCGAGTTTTGGCATCGAGGGGGCATATCAAAGATCCTTAATCTCGAGGCAGTACAAATTGAAGATCAATGTGGAAAGGTGGGAAATTACTAAGGGGCACATGGTTAAAGCTGACAAACTGCACAAAATAGTACAAGCTCGTACTGTGGCATTAAATGGTTGTACCAGCCATATCTCTTTGCATTAATTACACATGTACTATGTTGAGATTTCCCCTCATATATAAACGGGACCCTTGTCACTTTGTAAAATACAAGATACTCAATACACAAAACTAAGAACATTCGTTGCCCTTAAGCTCAAACATTCTTTACAATTGTCTCATTGATTTATTATCTTTCATTTTATTGTTCATTAATTGTTCTTTATTCATTGCTCGTTACTGGTCATAAAGAGGCCATCTAAGAGACCTTCGAAACTGTCAAATCACTCTCGATCATCTGTTATCGAGCCTTTGAGCTCGACTTCGAGACACGTTCAGACCAACCTCGAGACCATGTTTCTCTGCTGCTCGGTTCGCATAATCTTGTTATCTTTCGTTTTCTAACACTTAGCATCTATTTCCTAAACAACCACTATTAAAATAGATCACGTATTTTTAGAACCACCAAATCATATATAATTGTAATTACCAATTCAAGGTAAACAGGCCTATCGCCGCCTATTGAGCTTGTAACATGTCGAAGATCACCCGTAAATTGATCCCATCACCTTCACCGTCGTGTGTATCCCAGGCTATCGATCAGGCTTCCCCACGAACGTTATTTTTAGGGTCGGTAGGCAAGTTTGCGTTGATGGCCACAAGTGAGTTGGCATCGATTGGGTCAGCGACTGGAACTCTGTTGGGGTCAACAGGGGGCACGTCATTGTTGGGCACTACATTGTTGTTCACGCCAAGGTGGCTAGGCTCAACATCAATGTTAACGTGAGCAGATTGAGAGTTCAAAATTTTTAATTTGACCTGAAATTAAAATCTCAAAGAACAAGCGTAAAACAGAGTGCGTTTTGGAAATTTGTATCAAATTACCACTATTATCCTAGGCTACATGGTGGGAGCCAAACTGTTTACCCTAAAAAATGGATAACAGTTGAATTTATATGTAGTTTTAAGGATATGTGGATTAATTTAATACAAGTAATTAATGACTTAGATTAAGCAAATGAAAGACGTAATAAATGGCCAAACCAATGATAAAGGTAAAAATCTTTCGTTTTGCTAATCATTGATTTTTTCCAAATACGGGCTGAGATTCACAATGTGATATCCAGTTGGGCACGGACATCACGACCCTTTGTTAGTCGTGTGCAGTTTTTTGGTAGTGCTCTCCAAAGTCTTAATCCTCGAACGGGACCTGGAGGACACTAGTCCCGATACCCTCGAGGGCAGGTATTTTTCCCGATCCCCGATACGAGGGGCTCCTCGCTCTGACTCCAATTCTTTACGGTCACGTTCCTTCTCTATTTGCCTCGCTGGGAATTCGAGGTGTTCAGTGGGATCAGTTTTACCCGTATACATATAAATTTTAGAAGAACTTGTAATTAAGGTAAACCCTCAATAATAAGGGTAAAATAATTTTAACATTAGTACAGATAAATAAAATATCCATAAAACTATTCTATTATTTCGCATTCCAAACCTTGATAAACACCCAACATATATAGAGCGGCGAAGAAATTTATGGCTTGTCAATATACCATGATCAGTTTAAATTGTCTCTGGTGGTAATGATGATGTATGTGTTTAACCAAACTAGATTTATCGGTTAAAGTAAATATTTGGAAGGAAACGGGTTACTGATAACCAAAATATACTTCACTTTTCCAATAATCTTAGGAAAAAATAGAAAAAAATGATGGAGATTATTAGCAAAGGAAAATAAGGAATGAACTTGCAATCAATCCCCAAAATGAAGGCTGAAAATTTTAAATCATAAAGCAAAGAAATATAGTGTGTATTTCAGTAATAACCATAACTTCTCCTTACAAATGGAATTCTTATCCTTATATAGGAGCATATAATCATGACTATTTTCATACTTAATTTGGAATAATTAAGGATATTAATTGTATTGATTGCCTATTACCATAGATACCCGTAACTGGCATATTTATGACTAAAGATTCCTTATTACTGCTCATGATTCCCCTTTCTTATTCACTTCTAGTTCGTGTATCTCAGCTTCTTTGCAGTCTTCATTCATTTTGTTCCTGTTTCTCCTTTGGCAACTGTTAGGTTCAGTTCTTTTCTCTTATGCTACCCCGTGGGTGTTTCTCCTATACCTTCCATGCATTCTTCATTCAGTTAATTAAGAATGCCACTTGTCGCTATATCAATGCTCCACGCACCATGCCTCGTCAGCTTACCGATGTTCCACGTTTCATGTGCTTTTTCCACCAGTACATATAGTCCCCCCACTTTCTGAATATTCTCAAATGAATATTCGGAAAGTGGTAAGTTTTTATGATGGGAATTCCTTGCCGCCATTTCTCGAGTACCATCATGTCTTTTTCATAATCGATGTGTCATTTTTCATATCTATTTAATGCCTACGCCACATGGCTTCTTGCAATCGGCTCTATAATTTCTTAGTGCCTTTTAAGGTTCTTTTCATGCGGCTGTGCCAGTCATGAAGTGACGATTCTATTGACACGGTTCATAATGACCAATTTTATCGACAATTGTATCTTCTTATTAATACTTCATTCTTTTTTATTTCTTGGAGTCTTCCTTCTTCAGTATCCATTACATTACTCTCTCTTTATGTATTTCTGCATCCTTTCCTTTGTGTTTGCTTGGCTAATCATGTCTTTGACAGCGCCAGATCCTCGTAAAGTTTTGATTATTGATGAACTTGCTCCTACTATTTCCCCTACTAGAAGTAGGAGACGTGGTAGACTTCGTAGCCTTGATTCATTATCTAACTGTGGTTCCACTTTGCAAAGTAGTTTTGCTAGGCCATCTTCTTCTAAACCTAGGGATCTTTTAACCCCCAAATCTTCTTCTAGGAATAAAGATTTAAATGAACCTGTACGTGAAGCTACAGTTTCAGAAATTGTTCCTCAAGAATTTTCTTTTGTAAGTGATTGTGAAACCATGAGAAATCAAGTTTCTTCTATAGCTTCCCTCAACCCTACTGAACTTTACCCAATTTTAATCACTAGCAGTCTTCTTTCCTTGGTTCGATGAGAGTGTCTTGGAAATCGGATTGCCCAGTTTTAGTCCCTAGTGCCCACCAGAGAATCACCTCTTATCATACTAGTTACTCTTTTGTTTATACCTAGCCTTTTACTTTGGGGTTCAAGCCTCCTATTGATCCAGTAATCATTGAGTTTTGTTGTTACTTCAACATGTGTCTTGGCCAGATTGGCCCCATTGTGTGGAGGACTGTTGCATGCCTTCATTATTTGTCAGATCTGGTTTTCGTCCCTTTTATCTTTCGGCACTTGCTTCATCTTTACTCCCAAAGTTGTTTCGTGAAGGAGTTTTTTCTCTCGTGGCTAAAAGTAAGAGAGTGTTGGTTGGCCCTGAAGATGATCGAGACTATGGCTTGTACGCCCGTTTTGTTGCTGCCTCCACTAGTGGATTAGTGGGTGAAAAAAACATGCCTTTCCAAGAAAAATGAAACTTTGCACATAAATTTTATTGTTTTTTATATATATCTTGAATAATTTCATGTAATCTCATACCAAATTTTTTGCAACCATGGAAATCTTTGATGAGATTCCCGACTTCGTGCTTGGGTTAAAAAGATGTTAACTACTGCCCTGTGGACTAAAGATCTTGGAAATTTCTTTCTCAAAAAATTGGTTGGAAAGTGAAGACACACGGTACTTCTTACCTTCATAGTTCTTCTTTTTCTCTTACTGGTTTATACAAGAATTTCTCATCCTTCCCTTTTCTTTTTGTTAGGACTTTCTATGAGTCTTGCACAGGAACAAATTTTGAGTTCTTCTTCCTCCAAAAGGAAAAATGACGAAGCCCGTGGATCCAAAGATAAAGAAGAAACATAGGAAGTATCTTTGGTGAGAAAGCCACGCGTCAGGAGATGTGTGGTTTCTGATGATGAAACTCCTCCCTCTCGTGACCTTCCCACAAATGCAATTCCTTTCAAACTCATAGATGAGCCAGAGAAAGTTCCTTTAATGATTTTTGATGGAGATGTTATTGATCCTCCATCAAGTTTCCTTGATAGATTGTTCGCTCAAGGCTCCGAGGGTGAAAAAGCATTCGGGTCTCATTCATAACTCTTCCTCCTTTAGCTTTTTTTTACAGATTAATTTCATTGGTATAGAGCTTATGAAAATAGTTTCTTAGGCAGACCAGCAATTATGGAATTGCATACCGAGGCTGACAGCTAGAAGGAACAATTCGTAGGTCTTCAACTGGAAAAGGAAGTTCTTGGAGAAGAGAAATATTCTTTGGAGCGTCAAATGAGTATGGTCTCTACCGAGTTAGCGGTTGAAAAAGCCTTTTCCAGTCAGGTTGGAAAGGACAGGGATATACTGGAATCCTCTTTTACTGAACAACTTTCCAATGCAACTGAAGAGATAAAGAGTTTGAAAGAACTCCACAATCAAAAAGAGGTTTACACGGGAGAATTGGTTCAGACACTTACCCATGCTCAGGAAGATCTTTGCACCTCTACAGATAAAATTCAGTTCTTGGAAAGTTCTTTTGCTCCTTTGAAGACAACTTTTGATGCCTCGTAAGCAGAAAAAAAAAAAAGAGTTGAGAACTGAGGTTGACTAATGGGAGAAGGATTATGAGGCTCTCGAGGATAAGTTATCGTTGGATGTGAGTCGGGCCTTCTTGAACACTCGCCTTGATACTTTAACTGAAGCCATCCAGGAAGGTTTTGACCTTAACCCTAAGATTGCTAAGGTTAAAGAAGCAACTGAACAACCTCAACAACGTCAAAGATATTCCTCACCTGAAGACGAAGGTTCAAAGTGTCACGAACCCAAATCCTAACCGGCCGTGATGACGCCTATCGTGGAACTAGGCTAGCTGACTACCGCATATTCACAATTTCCTTTGAAGATCTCATTTAAGTTTCAGACATTTCATAACAATATACAGAAATTTACTTAATATAATAGGCTAAATTTTTATACCGTATTGCCATCCCCAAAACCTGGAGCCAACATGTCATGAGCATCTAGTGAAATAATCCAAAATAAACTATTATAATACAAAACTCTGAATCAAAGCTAAATAAAATAGGAAGGGAAAACAGAGATGCTGCAAACGCTGATATATAAAAGCTAACGCTCGATATCTGCTCCTGAATCTGTACACAGAGGTGTAGGGAGTAATGTGAGTACGCCAACTCAGTAGTAATGAAAATAAATCAAGTCTAAGTAGCAAGGAAACACATAAAAAACAATGCCATCAAGTCACAATATACACAACCTTACTTTCCAATAGTATAACATAGATATACGAAATCATCATGCCTTAAAAATCAACTTCATAAAAGTCCTTAAAAGAATGCACATTTTTAACAACTTTAAAACAAAGATTTGGTATGAAAATGAATGTAGTAAAATCATAAGTAGCCCCTCGGGCAAAAAAATATTTCATAATCAGCCCCTCGGGCATGCCTCACAATCCCTCAGCACCTCACAATCACTCAGCACCTCACAGTCACTCATGCCTCCAATCACTCGTCACTCGCACTCGGTGCACTCATTGGGGGAGTGTACAGACTCCGGAGGGGCTCCTTTAGCCCAAGCGCTAATATCACGCAGCACCTCACCATCACTCTTGGCCCTCAGCCACACTCGGTGGAACCACTCGAAAATCTCCTCGGGCGAAGTAGTAGAACGGGATACTCGACCCGAAAACATCATTTTAATGCTCATGTAGTCTAAATCAGGCTGAGTTTCAAATAAAACAGTATGCACAATGATGCTGAGTAAAATCATCAATAGGTAGTGAGGAAAACAGTAGTAAAATGCCCTCAAAGGGTCTAAACAGATCGGCACGAGGCCCCAAACACGTCTTATAGCCCAAATATTTCACAAATATTTAGAACATAATTTAACATAAAATTTTGATTAAATATGCAACTCATTAGTCGCCGCGGAGAGGACCTAGTCCAATCAAAAAATCAGTACGCACCACATATTCGTCATCCAACATGTGCGCCATTCCAAATTCAGTGAGAAAATAGTGCAGTCCGGGGTTCCATACCCTCAGAACAAGATTTAAGACCATTACTTACCTCTACCGGGCCACAACGCTAGTCCGCTATGCTTTTTCCCCTCAAATTGGCTCTCGATTGCTCCGAATCTAGCCAAAACCAGTTAACATTATCAATATATACTCAAGGAGCACAATCCAATCGAAAATTATCAATTTAATAAAAAATCTCGAAATTCGGCCAAACCCGAGCCCTGGGCCCACATCTCGGAATCCAATAATTTTTACATCACTAGAAACCTCGTCCTCACACGATTCTATACATACCAAGAATACTAAAATCGGACCACAATTACCTATCCAAAACCTCAAAAGAATTTCCAATTCTCCACCCCCTTCTTCTCAACCTTTTGTTACTCAAACCCTTAAATTTTCAAGCCTAATCCTAACAAAATAGCATTGGAACGAGATTAACAACCAAAGAACTTACCTTTGCTGAAGAATCTTGAATTTATCTCTCTAAATCGCCTTAAATGAACTCCTCCCGCATGCAAATTGATGGAAAAATAAGAAATCTCGCGGAGGGTCCTTTTTATACTGTTTATGCCCAGTCATTTCTGCTCCTGCGGACAATTGGCCGCACCTACGGACCCGCACATGCGGTCCTAGGTGCGCACCTGCGAAAACTCACTGAACGGGCCAATCCCGCACCTACGGCATCGTAGGTGCGACAAATTCCTCGCACCTGCGGACCTCTCCCTACTTAGAAAAATCTCACACCTGCGGAGTCCAGTCCGCTCCTGCGGAACTGCACCTGCGGCTCCCCTTCTGCAGGTGCAAAACACCAGCAACTAGCAAATTACCAAAAATCACTCCAAACTTCCCGTCAACCATCCGAAATAAATTCCGAGCCCCTCGAGGCCCCACCCAAATATACCAACATAATCCCATAAAATCATTAAAACTTAGTCGAGCCTTCGAAACACCAAAAACAACACGAAAACACCAAATTTACATCAAGCCTAAGAACTTTGAAACTTCCAAATTTCGCCAGCTATGTCGAAACCAGCCAAAACACCTTTGATCGATCTGAAATTTTGTAGACATAACCAAAATGACATTAGGAACCTTCTCCAACTTCCGGAATTCCATTCCGACCCTGATAGCCTATTTTCCACTACCGACCGGAAATCACCAAAAACTAACTTTCGCCAATTCAAGCCTAATTCTACACCGGACATCACAAAATTAATCTAAACATACTCCTAAGTCCCAAATCACCTAACGAAGCTATTCGAGCCATAAAATCTGCATTCCGAGGTTGTTTACCACTAAGTCAACTCTCAGTTGACTTCCTCAACTATTAGGCTACTTTAAAAGACTAGATGCCTAAACTCTCACCATAACCACTCTGAACCCAAACCAACTGACCAACACATCAAAAATAGGATAGCGATATATAACAAATGCTGAAATAGGGGAAACGGGGTACATCTCACGGAACGACCGGTCGGGTCGTTACACCGAGGGTGATGGACATGTTCCTAGCAGGGCTGATGTTCAAGCATCTTATTCTCTAGTTAAACCTTCTTCTCCCGTTGATGACGCTCCCTAGTTTTCTCTTTTCCCCTATTTTTGTTAGCTTTATTTGGAACTTCCTTATGTTGTTAATCCCTTAGCTTAACAACTTTTTTGGATGTTTTGTTTTGATTACCCATGTCTTCTTTTTGTAATTTAATGATAGCACCCTTATTTTTTCAAGGTTTAATATATATAAATGTTTCAGTTGCTTTTTCCGCATATTATGCTCTTTGATTTTTTGATATTTGAGCTTTTTTCTTGCATTTAAAAAATGCCTTAACAATCAGTGACTTTGATAAACACGCGTTTTTATAAAAGAGGGCCCTTTTATGTTAACGAAATTGATGAAGATGATGTCTCTTATTCATATTTGTGCAAATATATGAAACATGAAGTAGACATGAAAGAAGAAATAATTTGAGAAGGTTTTATGTTTTGAACTTTCAAATAAATATCATACGTCCTTTTCATGATTGCTCGTACAACACTTTCATAACTGCTTTTAAGCAGATTTGAAAATACAAAAATCGGGCATATTATCCCTTGACTAAATTTTGGCCTTAACCTAAAACTCATAAGAATATGTAATATCTTGCATCCTTTTTATGAGTTCACGCTCTTTGAAATATTCAAGAAGTTTCTTCAAGGTTTTTTATTCAAGCTGAATTGAAGTATGCCTTTTTAGTTCTTTTGATTTCTTCTATATGCCTAGTCCCCCTAGTGTTGGAGCTTTGAAGTATGAAATCTCGAACACTGGATTACTCCTTCCTTTTGGTCCATTCCCTGAAAAGTAAAATTCGAACAGGTCTCATAGATATTTATTTAGATGATGACTGCATAACCCTTTTTCCATCAGAAAAGTTGCAACCTAGATCAGGAATAATTGAGTATTCCGCGTGACTTTCGGGTTTAATATCATCATTTGGTACGGGCTAGATTTTTTCCTATCATCTAAAATGGTAAGTAAAATTCAAAAGAACAAAACAAAACTGAACCTGCGCGATACCCGACCATGGGTACTTTCCTTGTCTAGAAGTAATACTTCTTCAAATAAACTGTGTTCCAGTTTGATGGTAGTACCTTTCCATCCATGGTTTCCTACTCGTACGCTCCCTTTCCAGCGATGCCTCTAAACCTATAAGGGTTTTCCCAATTTGGACTCAACTTTCCCGTTTTGGCTGCTTTTGTCAATCGAAACACCTTTGAGGACAAAGTCCCCAATCTTGAAGTATCTCAAATTAGCTTTCCTATTGTAATATGGCTCAATCATTTTTTTTGAGCCAACATTCGAATTAATGTTGCTTCTCTCCTTTTGTCTAATATATACAAATTTACTCGCATCTCCTCCTTATTTGCTTCCTCGGTAGCATGTGTGTATCTCGTACTTGGTTCACATGTCTATGCCGGATTTAAAGCTTCTACACCATATACAAGTTAAAATGGAGTCTCACCCGTACTTGTTTTTGTTGTCTTTCGATAAGCCCACAACACCCCCGATAACACTTCCAGCCATTTGCGTTTTGATTCCTCTAATATCTTTTTCAAGTTATTACTAATAACTTTATTTGTTGATTCAGCTTGTCAGTTAGCTGAAGGGTGGTAAGGTGTGGACGTAATCCGTTTAATTTTCCAACTTTGAAAGAATTCTGTAATTTTAGTGCCTATGAACTGCGGGCCATTGTCACACACGCTTTTCTTTGGAACTCCAAATCGACAAATAATCTTTCGCCAAATAAAGTCCATGACTTCTTTTTCTTGCACCTTTTTGAATGCTCCTTCTTCTACCCATTTTTAAAAAATCTGTTATAACTAATTGAAACCATACCTTTCTAGATATTGTTGCATATGCGTTTATCTTACCACGTAAGTCCCCTATATCTAGTTAACCACCAAATGCGAGTCACTTTTGATCACAATCTGCTCTATACTATATTCTCGTGCCAATTCCAAACCTGCAATCACAACTTCGTACTCTGCCTCATTGTTAGTGATTGGATAATATCTTATTGCTTGTCTTATGACTTCCCCTGGAGATGGAATTAGAACAATTCCTAAACCCGCTACTTTAACATTTGAATAACAATCAGTAAATAAAGTTCAAGTCTCCGGATTAGATCCAGTGAATACATGTATTTCCTTTTCTTCTTTAGGAACTAAATTCGTGCTGAAATCCTCTACAAAATCTGCTAAAACCTGCGATTTTATTGCGGTTCTGGGCTAATATGTGATATCATACTCACTGAGTTCTATTTCCCGTTTAGCTAATGTACCTAATAATTCATTTTTATGCAATATATTCCTCAAGGGGAAAGTCGTTATTAAAGAAATATGATGACATTGGTCATAAGGTCTTAACTTCCTAGATGCCATAATTAACGCAATGCAAACTTTTCCAAATGAGGATACCGTGTCTCAGCATCTAGAAAAGATTTACTAACATAATAAATTGGGGATTGTTTACCTTTATCCTCTTGTACCAATATCGCACTTACCTACTTCTGACACAACAAGATAAATGAGAAGCCTTTCGCCGCCTTTTGGTTTGGCTAGCAAAGACGGATTTGACAGATACGATTTTAGGTCATTGAGGGATTGTTGGCATTCATCATTCCATTCAAACTAATTCTGCTTTTTCAATACCGAAAAGAATTTACAACTCTTTTCTAATGATTTTGATAGAAACCTCCCTAGGGCTGTTATTCTTCCTGTCAATCTCTGCACTTCTTTTTTGCTCGTGCGTATATCTGGTATTTCCTCGATAGCTTTGATTTGCGCAAGATTCACTTCAATAATCCTGTTAGAAATGAGAAAGCCTAAAAACTTACATGAATCCACGCCAAAAGTGCATTTTTCTAGATTTAACTTCATATTGTATTTGCAGAAATCACGAAAGTGTCTGACAAGTGTTGAAGATGATCACCCACTTGTGTTGACTTAACCAGCATATTGTCAATGTCGGCTTCCATAGTTTTTCCCAGATGTTCTTGAAACATTTTAGTCACCAACCTTTGATACGTGGCTCCAGTATTTTTTAAACCAAATGGCATGGCTTTATAACAGTAAATCCCCATGTCTGTGATAAACGAAGTTTTTTTTCATCTATGGGTCCATATTTATTAGGTTTTATCCTGAATATGCATCTAAAAAACTCAAAAGTTCATGTCCTATAGTAGAATCGATTTGTTGATCAATATGCGGCAAAGGAACTGAATCTTTAGGACAAGCTTTATTTAGATCAGTATAATCTACACAAACTCGCCATTTTCCATTCTTTTTAGGAACTACCACGGTGTTAGCTAACTAGTTAGGATACTTTACCTCCCGTATCGATATAATTTTTATAAGATTTTGTACCTCATCTTGGATTACTTGAGGTTTGAAGGATCCTTCCTTCCTTTTCTCTTGTTTCACAGGTGGGTATGATGGCTCCTCATTCAATTTGTGGTTCATTACCTACGGTGGTATCCCTGTCATATCTAAATACGACCAAGGAAAGCAATCTACGTTTGCTTGTAAAAATTCAATTAACTTACCTTTCATTTTTGGGCTTAAATTTGCTACGACATAAACTTTTTTGTCTGGCCAGTGTGTAAATAGCACTATAGCTTTGAGTTCTTCAGTAGTTGTGTTAATAATTTCATTTTCTTCTAGCTCTTGAATAACATCAGGTCTCTAATCCACGTCAGTTTGTCCTGGTATGCCTTCAGTTGAGGTCTTTGAACCAATATCCTCAACCAAGTTCTGTAGTTGCTATTTTGCATTCATCATTGGTTATCATGCTTGGAACTACCACCGATTTGTTACTTCTTAAGGCTTACTGATCTCCACGGATTTGACGGATTCCCCACTACAAAGGAAATTTGATAACTTGATGTAATGTGGATGGGACAATATTTATATCATGAATCCACGGTCTTCCAAGAATTATATTATATTCATATCTGCGTCTATCACCTGGAACTTCATATCCTTAAATACTCCTTCTATGAACGTGGTGAGCAAAACTTCCCCTTTTGTGATAACACTTGAATTGTCAAACCCGGTCAAGGACCGTGCCTTGGTATCTCCTTGTCATTAGCTTGATTTTCATTCACAACCCTTAGTAAAATTATGTTCATTGAACTACTGTTGGTCCCAAACGCACACACAAGTATACGTGGTCGTACAAGTAATATAGGATTGTAAGTCCAGATATCGTACCCACAGGGACTTGTGATTAACTATCATCTAAATTAAACCCAAACAATTAATCTATTCAAGAGATTCCTAAAGTATGAATATTTAACTACGACTAATCTAGAGTAGAAAACTAAGAAATTAAAGAAACAAGTTGGCAAAACTTTAGAGACGAATTCAATGAGAGACGATATTCTAGAGTTATGGGTTGGCTAACAATCACGTTGAGTCTTCCACTTAAATCGACTAATTAATTTATCTAGTTTATTGATTGACATGGTTAATATTGCTCGTAGCCTTATCCCGAAGTACTACTCGCATATTCAAGCTAATATAATTCCTATATTCCTATGGAATTCGAATTAACGAGAATGCATTAATAATTTCTGTATAGTAACCAAGCAAGGCGATTAAGTATATTCCTATCCTAACCGCAAATCTGCCCCCTGTCCCCCTCCCCCCTCCCCCCTAAGAATTAAGTTCTTGCTCTACTCAATATGCAATCTAGAATTCCCTCTCCCGTGTTCAATCCTAGATTCGTAGATATTATTTAATTGTTGATCAAGCAATCAAATAATTAAGCGCAAGATTGAAAAAATAAACCAATATGATAAAATAATAAGAACAATTCAAGCTTCAAACTACAACGTTCATGCAATACCCAAAACTCTAGAAATAATAAACTATGAGATTAAAAGAAGAAGAGAGAAGAAAAACTAGTTAGAAGACTCCTCCAAGCATGATGTTCTTGCCTCCGGTTGCAAAACTCCTCCAAAGTGGCATTTTTGGGTCTATTATGTGTAGGAAAAGATCTAAACGTGTAGGTCAAGTCCTAGTCAAACCAGGAGACGAAATGGTGCATCTTGGTTGTAGCCTGGCCTCGCCAAGTATCTTTTTTTCACTATTCTCGAGCACATTTTCAATATTTAAGTATCCCTTTTGTTCTACTTTCATCTCCAATTCACCTACACATAACATAGACTCTATTTACACGCAAATAAAGTGTAATTTATCATTAAAGCATGTAAAATGCAAGGCACATAATAACAATGGAATTATAGACCCACATCAATACCCCATACTTAAACATTGCTCGTCCTCGAGCAATCAAACTCCATACTTTAATAAGAGTAGATAGAACTCCCTAAGCACTTTAATACATATATTTTAACATTCAAACTCCATACTTATGTCAAACCAAAACTCCACCTTCACATCAATGTACATTAACTCCATATTTCTTTAAGCACAATTATATCAAGAGTCACCACTATCATGGAATACTTTTCACAACAATACAACTACTTTTTTTCTTTTTCAATTCAAGTGGCTCTTACTTTTTCAAAAAAGTGCACCTTTCTCTTTATTTCATTAGTTCCACTCAAAAGCCAAACCAGCCACCCCACACTTTAACTTTTACAAAGTTCATAACAATTCAAGTGCTCATAAAAGGTGAAAAGTTTCAAAAAAATGATTAATTCAAACAAATGGGTAAGGCTTGTAATGTGGTTGCCAAAGAAATAGGATTACAGGCTCAACGGGGTTAACTATGATACATAACAATTAGGCGGGTAAAAATATATATATATTTGGCTCAACAAAGAAACACCTATATCACTTCTAAGATTGAACAACACTACTATTTCGCTTTGTAAACACACGGGGAAAGTTCTAGACATCAAATTCACTGCACAAAATAACATGCAAACCTTACGCACACATGACACATAACTCACCCAGGATTGGACTCATCAAGACATTATAGTCAAAGCAGTTAAGAAAATTTAAGATCATATGATTTAAGGTACTTATACAATAGTAAAAAATTGAACCTAAGTGTCACAACCAAAGTACTCACTATTCTCAAGGTATAACAAAGTCAAGAGATATTGCTTTAATTCAATTCACATCACAATGTCTCCTTTCCTAAAAAGATAAAACTATCTACACCCAGTTCAAACAAAACCCTAGGAAAAGAACCGCAACACAAACAAAAACCAAGGGTTAATTACTACACTACCTATAAAGAAAATATTTTTGTCCTTTTTCTTTAGACTTAAATCTCTCAAGAAAATTGTCTAGGAGATCCATCGTCGGGAAGAGTCCAATTTTTCAACTGTTTTTTTGAATTTTTTTTTAACAGCTACACAACTACGAAATCACAAATAAGAAGTTAATATTTTTTTTATATCATGCTAATCATCTATAGAATTCTCCCACCCCACACTTAAAACAGTGCAGTGTCCCCAATACACAAATAAAGTAAAACAATAACAAGGGTGGACAAGAAACCCCCTGAAAAGCCACAGACCGAAGCAATAACGGCTCACGGGTACTCAGACTTCCCCAGGCATGATCCTTTATGTGGAACTAAACACTTAGTTCTCTCCATCTAACTCGCTTTGCACTCTTCCAATGGAGTTGCTTCCTATTCTTATAATCCTACAAAACAAAACCAAATACTACAACAATAATAAGAAAAAAATAAAAATAAAAGAAAATAGTAAAGATGTGTTTCCTCCCAATAAGCACCTGATTTAATGTCGCGGCACGACGTCATCACTTTCACCACTTTTCCTTCCACTTTGAGGATATAAATTACGGCCCCAATTTTGCATCAATTTTCCTATCATGTTCCTGGGGCGGTGGTGTAAAAATAAAGGAACAAAACAATAGGTATCACATCTTTCACTTCTTGGACTTTAAGTGAGGGATGTCATTTTGTCTCCTTGGTATGGCAAATTTCAAGATATAAGCACCTTGTTCCTCATCTATTTGCTCCTCCATACGCTCAAATGGATCAATTCCCATGTCACCAACTAAACACAATGTTGAAAAGTGTTTAGAATGAGGCCCAATACGCTCCAACTCCAAAATTGCATTATTTTTGACATCCTCTATTTTTCACTCTTCATAAACCTTGACATCATTAATAAAATTTTGGTCGAATAGTTGGAATTCCTCTTTCCGCTCCACATGCTGGCCATTATCCACAAAAATTGGTTCTAGGGCATCAGACGCCTTAACCTTTTTATTTAATTGAGCCTGCAGGTCATGGATATCTGAGTCAAATTGGTCTATTTCTTGCTTGAGCTCAGTTCTTCCTTCTATTAGTCGTTCTATCATATTTGAAAGACCACCGCGAAGAAACTCATGAGATTTTATCAGTTGAGCTTGTTCCTCTAGCCAAGATTGGCTCACTATATATGCTTCTTCTAAATTATCTTCTTGTGGGAACTCGCACTCTTTATCCACTTCTTTCACCTCGGCCTCCATTCTTATGATTGCTGCACTAATTCTTTGTATAACCTTTTGATTTTCATCTTGTTTCTCGGCTATTTGCCTTATCATCATGTTCTGTTGCTTGGATACTTGTCTCATCATGTCCATAATACGAGCCACGCTTTCAATATCCTCCACTTCCTTGTTCCTATCAAACTCATAAACATTATTAGAAACCTTATAATAAGAACTCTGAGAAGGATAATAAGAATTAGGACAACCGTCCCAATGGACACCTTGACCACTACACACATTACAAATATTCCACACGACTGAGATGCACAATTTTGCCATAAGCGTGGTCCTCCACAATATGGACACGGATCGCCATAATAAGAATAACCAATATTCGACCAATTCTCGTTCCAAGAAGTCATGTAAATAAAGATAATAAAATATTAAACTAAGATAAAATTTTAAAACTTGAATAGTCAAAGAGTAAAAATCTAATCTAGTAGACTAGTTAATTTCCAAGTCCCCGACAACGACGCCAAAAACTTGTTGATCTCAAATGCACACGCAAGTATACGTGGTCGTACAAGTAATATAGGATTGTAAGTCCAGATATCGTACCCACAGGGACTTGTGATTAACTATCAACTAAATTAAACCCAAACAATTAATCTATTCAAGCGATTCCTAAAGTATAAATATTTAACTACGACTAATGTAGAGTAGCAAACTAAGAAATTAAAGAAACAAGTTGGCAAAACTTTAGAGACGAATTCAATGAGAGACGATATTCTAGAGTTATGGGTTGGATAACAATCCCGTTGAGTCTTCCACTTAAATCGTCTATTTAATTTATCTAGTTTATTGATTTACAGGGTTAATATTGCTCGTAGCCTTCTCCCGAAGTACTACTCACCTATTCAAGCTAAGTTAATGCCTATATTCCTATGGAATTAGAATTAACGATAACGCATTAATAATTCCTGTGTATCAAGCAAAACGATTAAGTATATTCATATCCTAACCGCAAATCCACCTCCCCCCCCCCCCCCCCCCCTTAAGGATTAAGATCTTGTTCTACTCAATCTTATATGCAATCTAGAATTCCCTCTCCCGAGTTCAATCCTAGATTCAAAGATAGCATTTAATTGTGATCACGCAATCAAATAATTAAGCGCAAGATTGAATAAATAAACCAATACGATAAAATAATAAAAAATAATTCAAGCTTCAAACTACAACGTTCATGTAGCACCCAAAATTCTACAAATAATAAAATAGGAGATTAAAAGAAGATAAGAGAAGAAAAACTAGTTAGAAGCCTCCTCCAAGCATGATGTTCTTGCCTCCGGTTGAAAAACTCCTCCAAAGTGGCGTTTTTGGGTCTATTTATATGTGCAAGAAAAGACCTAAACGTGTAGGTCAAGTCCCAGTCAAACTAGGAGACAAAATAAAGCTTTAAAACTCGGAATGGACCTGGCCTTTGGCTGGCCTCGCCAGCCTAATGCCAGCCTCACCCTGGATTTAGCCTGGCCTCGCCATGTATCTCCTTTTCACGGTTCTCGAGCACATTTTTAACGTTTAAGTATTCCTTTTATTCTACTTTCCTCTCCAATCCAACTACACATAAAATAGACTCCATTACGCATAAATAAAGTATAATTTATCATTAAAGCATGTAAAATGCAAGGCACATAATGTACCAAACAATGGAATTATAGCCCCACATCAACTACCTGGATAAATCAAAACCCGTTTTATGTTAGTATCGTGTACAAGTAAAGATATTACCAGTGTATTGTTGTGAGGAATCGTCAAGCCATCCGCATCTTCATAATCAAATGTTATACTGTCTTCATCCCAGACTTGGCAAACTCGCTTCCCATGAGTAGCCGTGACTTTGACGTCTTTTTTGAATCTGTATAAGTTACACCATTGACCTCATCTCCCCTAGTTATTACATTGACTGTTCTTTTTGGTGATGGAGGTTTGGGGTTTCCTATCTGTTCTTCATATGTGATTGTCTTCCTTTCTGCTGAATAGGTTAGTTAGATAATCATGCTTCAACAAATGCTCGACTTCTCCCTGCAGTAGTCTACAATTTACTATTCTTTGGACATGATCGTTGTGAAACTCACTGCAAAAATTTGGATTCCTTATGCTTGAATCTAATCTCATTTTTTTAGGCCACCGCACCTTATCTCTGATACCTCTTAAAACAGCTACTAACTCGGAGGTGCTGACATTAAAGTTGTAATCTCCTATCCTCGCGTGTGTACTGGAATCGTTGCCTCGTGCATCCCATTCCTTTCTGAACCTAGATGAGGAACTCGTACCTTTTTGCCTCGATCTTGATTTAAATCGTGCGTTTTCTTAGTAGATCAAGGGTCTCGCCCAGCAGGTCACATGTAAGGTTCGTACCTATTTTTTCGGTCTTTTTTCTGATTCTGAATGTCTCGATCTTTCTCTTTCATCGGTTCTTGGTTGTGTGACCGTATCTTCCTCTATCCGCATCTTTGTACTGTATTAGTTGCCACTACAAGAAATTGGTCTCTTTGTAGCGACTAATGTCGCCACAAAATCTCAGAATGTCGCCACTAAATCTTTGTAGCAGCGACCATAGGCTCGCTTCAAGTACTTCCATAACTGAATGTTATTTGTGGCGACTATAGATAATATACATTTTGTAGCGAATCCTATCGCCACCAAAACATGTTCCACAAAGTAGATTTTAGGAGGGTCGCTGCTAAAGAACGATATACAGTGGCGACTACAGTCGCCACTAAAAGATATTCAGTGGCGATATTCTTATTGCCACAGAAATATCTTACTTTTTGTGGCATCTTGGATCGCCACTAAAGCCTTTTCTTTTAAAAAAAATTATAATTGTTTATTAAACAAATTTATTCCTACTAATTACCTAACAACATTAATATCATATCGAATACCACCAAATATGAAAACAATATATAGGAAATTTTTACTACCACAAAACTCTGCAACAAAGTATACAATGCACCATAATACATTGTAATCGTATATACACATGGAAAGGAATAAAAACACAAAATGTATTCGAATTCCTATATGTTTAAGAATCTTATCCGTACAATTTTCAGAAAAATGCAAAGGATCATGTCTTCTAGCTACTTCAATGTCATCAAACTAATACAATGTCTTCAAACTACTCCTTGAACAACTTCTTTTCTCTGTTGTTGTACTTTTCCTTGCAATTAAAAAAATAAATAACATTAACGTATGAATCCAAAGTCAAATACTAAAGGAAATCATATAAAAGGGGAAAGACAACTAAAACTATATATAATGAGGTACAACTATAACCTATGAAACATCACGCTATCTCATACTCACTCAATGACATCTATTTGTGATAACATTCATGTAGTCCAAATAGAAGAAGGCGGTGAGAACGCCAATGATTACAAACTTCAAAAGGTGACTGAAAACAACACCATCTAAAACCAAAGAATATATGAGAAAGACCATAACTAAACCATCTCTTCCTAATTTCTAGCAGTTCTATCATACTCAACAAGATGCATGTATTTTTATGCAATAACTAAATTCCTTGGATTGGTCAAAAACATTTCTTTTGTGTTGCATTGTTCACTCATCTGACTAGATGAAGCAGACCCCATAACTAGATTCCAACCATGATCATTCCAAGAATTAACATGCCTCAGACATCTAAGCATCTAGATATGGAATTTCCACAATAAAGAAGTGCAAATGCAATAGGATTACTTGCATTCCTCTGCCAATTTTTGCTTGCCGCTTTGCAACAAGCATATGAGACATTTCACGCCTGAATATAAGATATATAGAAAGAGAAAACAACAGTTAAAAGGAAAATCATATAGGAAATGGCCTCCAACAGTAGCAACCAAGCTCAACTCCGGATGTGTAGTTACATTAAAGGTAAAAATAAAAAACTAACCTGTACTACCACTTTCAGCTTCCGGAGAAGGATACGCACTTCTGTCCAGATTTCTTGATGAAATTGTCTCTACAGAAGGTCTCTACAAAGGGTTGATTGATATTTGTCTTGTCTCTATAACTAGTTATGAAATTAAAGTTACAATCATTAAGACGTCAAATATTATATGATTAATCTCTGAAATCCACTAATCAAGCAACAGAAATAAGAATACAAAAACAAAGCATTCCACTATATAAACCAAACAAAAAACTTTAATCAGCTCAGAACAAAATGCTGTAATACCAAACCTAATATGATTGAAATTAGTCCCGATACTAAAGAACAAGTGAAGGAAAATAAGCAAAAGAAGAAGGCTGCAAAAAACTGGACTGGACCTGTTGCTGCAAAAATATTCGCAAGAGGCAATCTCTTTGGGAGTTTTATCAGAGATGAACAGGGAGTTATGGACTGAAATAAAAACTCATGACAATACTCCAGTGATACAAAATGGAAGCTACAGATCAATATTGGCAGATACCATATTCAAAACACACACATTCCCCGTGTGTGTATGGACAATGAATGGTTGATGGTTAAAGGAACATTTATGAAGAAGGTGCAAACTGATGATACAGGGAGCCACACAAATGAAAAGAAGGAATACAGTGGTTTTGAGAAGAATAAGTCAGTCATCTCATATGATCCAATCCTAAAGGAGGAGATCATGGAGATGAAGTGTTTATCGAACATTGTTTTCTTTTTTGCAGGATATGTTACTGATGCTATGTCTTATTAATTTAGGAACTTTCTAATGGTGGTATTAGTTTTTTGTACTCAACCCATTGAAAGGGAATTATGGATAAGCAAAAGCACAACACTAGCTAAAGGAAGGGGCAATGTTACTGCCCAGTTTTTCTACAGGAATGATCACTCAAATACCAGGTTTTGACTTTGGTTTAGGGATAAAAGGGTTATGTTGAGAGGTGTATACTCAATGCAATTTTACATATCATCATCCCAAGTATCAAACCTAGCTGAGACCTCAGATGGATACTCAAGCAACACACACGAAATGGGGCTCAAAAACAGTACACGCGAGCAGGCAAGGACAATACAAATAGTATGGACATATGTGATACTCATCATGGAAACTATAGCAAACAAAGATTTGTTTCTTGGACCAACTTTCAAGTGGTGGTATTAGTACTATGTACTCAATCCACTGGAAGGCAAGTTAAGAAAGGCATGTGCAGGAGCATGAATCAGCCAAGAGCTGGACAAACGCTTTTAGTATTTAGATGTTCAATCTCAAGAAGGCTTCTTTCATGTAGAGCTCGAAGGGTAAAGAATGATGGTAATTCAATAGAGTCTTCATATGTAGAAAGTATGATATACAAGGAACATATGAGGATAGGTAAATCAAAAGTTCAATCATGGAGCATATGTGAAGTTTGGACGAGAAAAACCAATCGAAACTCAGAATATTGGCGATGGACAGAGTACACAAGGAGGGAAAAATGCCCTTCCTTTGGCCCAACTCCCAAATGGTGGTATTAGTACTATGTACTCATTCCATTGGGAGGCAAGCTAAGGAAGGCATAAGCATAACAAGTAATATATCAAAGGTTGCACAAGTGAGCAAAGGGCAGTCGACTAGGCAAGTTTGGCAATCTATTTTGGATGCAGCTGAACCAAACTGGGAACTGTTGTTAATGCGACATGGAAGTAGGATAATAAGAGAAGGTTTTTGTGCAGGTACATCAACAAATAACAGGAGGATATTAGGCAGAACTGATCGCCAAAGCAGTGTAAATCAAAGGTACTGGCCAGTGATAGTTTTGCAAAAAATGGGCTATCTGTGTACAATGAAATGGGCTATTTTTGCAATCCAGGGATGCCTTTTCAGGAATTAATCTAGAAATTGTTTCCAAGTACAGTGAAAAGAAGATAACTTCAACAAGTGCTGAACATGGCATAGAGCTTAGCCAAGTCCGAGGAGTTGTCGACAATTCTAACAGAATTTTAGAGGCGATCATACAATATGAGTTCGATAAAAGAATTTTATACACTACTTAAACTTTTCAACTGTCATTTCTATTTTAATGTCTTCATTTTTTTTCAATCCTTCCCACTATTATGATATCCTAATGGCAAGTACAGATTGGAAACTCTTAAATTAATTAATCTTCTTGAAGCCAATCATGTATGTAGCTAACACCTCTTAAATAACATAACCACATGGGCAATATGGAATAAGAATGGAATACCTGTCCTGACAACCCCAAGAAAGTAAGATTAACTTAAATAAGTATTTATGCTTAAGAAATATAGTACATTTCTCATATATTTTTGCATTCTACTGATTCTTAAATTTGGACATTTAATGAGAGCAGAATTCATGACTACATGGATTCAACCTGAGGTAACTGAAATATGAGAGCTATTCTGATTGATTGGTTGATTAAAGTGCATCAAAAATTTGAGCTTAGTCAAGAGACTATACCTAACAATCAATATCGTTGATTATCTTGCGGTCACAACTACATCGAGGAGGGACTTACAGTTAGTAGGCATGAGTGCTATGCAACCAATATATACTTCCCCTCGACACATACGCTGACTCAGCAGTCTATATTGCTCAACACACGCTGAATTGCACTCCGTTTTGGAATGACACACTAAAATTGCATACTGATTTCTTAGAGTCTCAACTACTGGGTTGTGCAAAGTTGCAGGTAAGCTATCACATGAAAATTTCTATTGTTCTGCTACATCAAAACAAAAGTCTGTTTGTGTGGCATAATTTTATACAACATTAAATAGCTAGCAGCCTAGCACAAACTTACTACTCTGACTTCTCTAAGCCACTTCTAAACATTACATGTTTTCTAATATTGTATATGACAACCTTCACTTTCATGTTTCTATCACATATGTATGAGATTATTCATAACAGATTGCAAACATTCAAGTACTTGAAAACATGATAGGTATCATAATCAACCATAAAAACATAAAAATAAAAAACCAAACAAAGAAAACAGAATTTTTGCAGGCAGTAAAACACAAAAGAAAGGAATTCCCCAACAAAAGAAACATAGTGTTTTAGGCAAAATTCCTATTGTTTATAATGAGAAACTAAAGAAGTTTTCAACTTACCCAGCGAAAAAGCATTCGACATTGAGAAAGGGCTTCAGGCGATGGCTATTCAAGAAAAATTACTTTTAATTCCTGTATATTTTCAAATGGGTCAGAAAAATTAAAGGTAAAATAGAAGAAATAATCATTCTCGGTAGCTTCATGTACCTAAAAACGTAGTTGTAAAAGCAGTTTTTGCATTTGGAGATTCAATTGTGAATCAAAAATCGAATCCAAAGCAAATTAATCATACTTAAAAATCAAAATCAAAATAAACCAACCAAATAAACAAGCACAATAAAAATACAAGATACATAAACCAACCGAATAAACAAAAAGTAAAAAAACAAAATCGCGTAAAAAACAAAGAGTCGCGTAACGAACAAAAGAATCAGTTGAAACCTACTCTTTCACGTCCAAAGAATCTCGTAAAAAATACCAGCTATCAAATCACCCTAAATCAAAACCCCAAAAATCATAAACAAAAGAAAATTAAGTAAAAAACTTACCTTTCTCCGAAATCGAAAGCTCAAATCAGAAAAAACCAGAATTATTTTTAGGATTCAAACACATACCTAATTTGAGAATATAATTTCTGATTAGGGCTTTGTGTATCGGTTTACATTTGTGATTTAAGGATATATTCAATAGATTTGTGGGAATTTGATGGATAATTTTTTATAGGAGTGGGAGAAAACCCCTTTGGTTGAGAGAGATTGAGAGGAGGAAGCTGCAGAAGACGAGAACATGTTTGGTATAGCTTTCTTCGTTTGTGTCTTTTAATTTCTTCCTTTGTTTTTTGTTATTTAATTAATGTTAAGTGTTTTTTTTAATTATAGTAGTGACCTAGTCGCTGCAAAAAACCTACAGGGGCGATATTTTTTGAGTCGCTCCTAAAATTTGGAGACAATTTTTTGTTAATAGCCCGAAACTAAAAATTCAGGTTTTAGTGGCACATATTAGAGGCGACCTGAGAATGTCACCACTAAAACTTAATCTTTAGTAGTGACTTTTAGAGTCTCCACTAAAAATGTGATATTTGTAGCAATAAATAAGTTGCCACTAAATATTGCCGCTAAAAGACAGATTTCTTGTAGTGTGTACACATCATTCCAAGTTGTTGCTGGAAATTCTCACAAACTTTCCTTCAGTCTTCTCGTGGCTTCTAAACTTTTCTCATTTAAATTGCTCGCGAATGCCATAGCTTCCCAGTTATCAAGTACCCGAGGTAACACCATCCTCTCCTTATGGAATCGATCTACGAATTCCTTCAGTAATTCTGTATTCCCCTGTTTTACCTTAAAGATGTCTTTCATCCATAACCTTCCATTACGAGATTCATTAGGAGTTCCTCCACTTCTAGAATAGTCAAGCCCCGAGCATGGGTTTTCCGGGTCACCGTATTGACTGGTGGAGGAGTTTGTGCAACATTGGGTAATCCTATAACAAAAGATTGAAGATCACTATTCACGAGTTCTGCTAGCAATTTCTTTAGAGCGTCTTGTTCTACAGTTTGTTCATCCCCTTGTTGATCACCAGCGTGTGATGTACACCTTTCAGGTGAACCTTCACGGGATTGTTTGAAGGGATCCCGTTAGAGAGGGGAGTGATGGAGTTCCATCCAATGGATTCAACTGGTTATTTTCGCTAACAGTTGACATAGTTGGTTGTCAAAAAATAGAATTTTGAAGGTGAAAAGATTATCAGATTCCCAACAACGGAACCAATTTGTTTAACAAAAAATAGATTTATTGGTCAATGTCAATATTTAGAAGAAAACGGGTTATTGATAACTAAAATTTACTTCACTTTCCCAATAATCTTAGGAAAAAACAGAAAAAAAAAAGTGGTGGAGATGATTAGAAAAGGAAAATAAGGAATGAACTGGCAATCAATCCCCAAAATGAAGGCTGGATAATTTAAAGCATAAAGCAAATCATTATAGTGTGTATTCAATAATAATCGTAACTTGTCCTTACAATAAATTCTTATCCTTATATAGGAGCATACAACCATAACGGTTTTCATACTTAATTTGGACTAATTAAGGACATTAATTGTATTGATTGCTCATTACCATAGATAACCATAACTAGCATATTTATGACTAAAAGTTCCTTATAACTGCTCCTGATTCCCTTCCGTACTTACTTCTGGTTCGTGTATCTTCTCTTCTTTGCAGTCCTCATTCATTTCGTTCTTGTTTTTCTTTTGACAACTGTCAGACTCGGTTCTTTTCTCCTATGAGATCCCGTGGGTGTTTTTCCGTACCTTCCATGTATTCTTAATTTAGTTAATTGAGAATACCACTTGTCGCTATATCGTCGTTCCACATGTTATGCCTTGTCAGCTTACTGATGTTCCACGTGTCATATCTTTTTTTCACCAATACATTACGCAATAGGAAAAAAGGGGAAGTGTCATTTGTGCCTTAGAACTTAAAAGAGGCCGGCTGCTACTCAAAGAGTTTTGTTTTCTGTATCTTGGAAGTCTTATCTTTTTTTTTCAACACCACTTTGTGAAATTTGCCTTTTAACTGTATGTAACAGTTAATATCAAGTTTATATAGTAAGTTGAAAAATACAAGAAATATTTGCTAAAAGCAGTTAAATTACACAAAAAAGGTATAAAAATTCTTATACTGTGCTGATTATATATGATATAACTTAAATTATTTCTCAAATATCTTGCTAAAGGTATGTGACAATGGAAGTTGTAATCTTAAAGAGAGGGCATGAACGTCATTTAGAGAAATTTGGACGCCATCGATAAAGCCATAGAGATCAAACGTAGTATTTTGATGAAACATGCCATGCCTTACAATATCTGAACATTGCCTACTCTAATAAGGGGCCCACCCATTCTTTACACGTGTCGCATTATGAAACCCTCCATCAATATGACCCCTCTCCAAATTTTCTTAGTTGGCCAATAGTTTCACTAGTTATTCACAGTGTCACACATTAATTTCCAACTTCAGTCAACTCCATTGCCACTGAATTGAACAAATCCCAAAAGGAGAAAAGAAATGAAGGTACGTATACTTTCAATTCAATTATAGGATTTAAAAAACTCACAAGTGTTTCTTTTTTATTTCTTTATTTTAATTTCCTTCTCCCCTCTTAATTTTCTTGGAGTTCATATCTTTATTTTATTAACTATGCTTTCTTTTCTTGCCATAGATCTTCAATTGGGTGCACCGCAAATTTTATCAGAAAGGTGATACTACCTTTAATTTCTTCTTCATTTAAATTTACAAACTATTACAATTCCTTTTTTCCTTAAAGAAAGTAGCATTTGTTCAAGATTTTATACTTCGACATAAAATACAAAAATATATATGTAAAAATGTTATTAGCATAATGTACAAAGTGCAATATATTAAGTGGTAAGAATCTTTAAAAGATTGAATTCATCGAAGTTTAAATTCTGAATACGCCTTTTAACTTAACAGATGGAATGGTAAGTCGGAATGTGAAGAAAGATGAGCTCAGGATCAGCAATGAGATTATGGGTGATGCACAAGTTCTTCTTCAAGATGCTTCCATTGCACATATGTTAGATAGTTGGAAAGGAGGAATCCTAACAATTGGCACATTTGGGTTTGATCCACTGAAAAATGTGCAAGATCAAAGTGGCATAGACATTGAAGAAGAAGTAGAAGAATCACTTGAGGAAGAAGAATATGAAAATATTGGACAATGTGAAGTTACTGCCACTAATCATCAAGAGGAAAATGAAGAAGTGTACCCATTGATATATGCAAAAGGAGATGAAGTAATTGAGGCTACAAAAGAAAAAGAGATGCTGAAAAGAGAAAGGATTACTCTAGCAGACCTTTTTTCAGCTGATTCTGATCATAACAAGAACCTTAACACAAATCCAAGCAAGAAACAAGAAGAATTTTACACAAAGAAACCTTCTTCACAATTCAAAAATGGAACTTCTTTCGCTAAAATGCTAATTCCTCGAGTTAAAGAGGATTCACGTTCGATCAAAAAGCTACAACAAGTGAGTCCAGATTTTGTTTTTCCTCTCCTTTTTTATTTTTTATTTGACTGCGTGCATGCATGCTTTTAATGTTAGTGTTTGTCTTCATTTTTTACCAACAAATCTAAATAGGAACTTGGGATAAAGGAGAGAATGAGAAATAGAGAGGAGTCTCATCCATTTTTAGGTTATCTTTGATGCAATGACAACACATTTATCATGATCTATTTTTCTTTTTTTTAAAAGTTGTGAGAAACGAGTTTTAATTAAGGGTGTATATGGACCTGATTTATCAGATTTTTGTCAAATCAAAACCAAATAACAATATCAGTTTGGATTGGTTCGGTTTGTCAGGTTTTCAGATTTTTTGTTGCATGAATATTGTATTAATCTTATTTTGTTAAAGTTTTATAATAGTTAATTATATTTTTAGTAAAATTTTTAAAACTGACAAACGTATGATCTATTAAAACATTCGTTTGTGAGAATTTTCTTTGTACGTAACACATGATAGTTATTTTTTTACTCGTTTAACCATAGTTTTTCTGTATCGAATTTAATAATTAACATGTAAAGGGTCAATTTTAATCAACTAACTGTGTAGATCATCTTGTTGTTTTAGCATATAATATCGATTTGATTAAGAGTGATAAATGTTAATTATTGACTTGTGCATGTAGTTGATGACGAGGGTGATGAAAAGGAAGATACATCCAGATATTGAAAGCAAAATAGGAAAGAACAACAGCACTACTACTCATCAGGTGAAAGCAGCAGCTAGCATGCTTGGGCTTTCCTGCGTTAAGCATGTGAGAGTTGACTCTGTTTCCCTTCTGCAACTTGATCAAGGTATACATACTTTCCTATTAATTTAAATACAACTCCACTACAAAAATTACTATTGAGTATAGGAGTATATTATTCAAAATCTTTAAAATGTCGCCAAAGGCGGATAGATATAGGATATACTCCCTCCGTTCTAATTTATGTCAACATATTTCATTGGGCATGAAGTTTAAAAAAAAAAAAATACTTTTGGAATTTATGGCCCTAAACAAGTCAAAAAGATGTCCAGAGTATTTGTATGGTTATAAAAATTTCTCGTTAAAGGTAAAATTGGAAGTTTAAGCTAGATTGTTTCCAAATTTAGAAAATGATTATTCTTTTTGGAACAGATCAAAAAAGAAATAGATTCTCATAAACTAGAACAGAGGGAGTAGCTTTTATGGGTTCAACATTTAAGGTTTAGTATTGAACTCCTCATATTTTAAAAATTATAGATTCGTACCTACTATTTATTGAAACTTAATGAATATTTATGCATAAATTTATGCTTTGTATAGAAAATGCTGAACTTAGATACTTAGCGTCGCAACTCTGCATCCGCCCAGAATATAGCAGGTTTTATTGATAAATGAAAATTCATAAGAAAATTTATAAGGCCGAGTGTGATCAACTTGTGATGTCACATTGATCTAAGAAAAAAAAGGGCAGACACACATACATACACAAACATTTTTAGTCATTTACTCTCTCCGATTCACTTTAATTAATTTTTTAATTTATTTTTTGTCTTCCATAATATTTGATTTTTTCAAAGCTGACTTTAGAGTAAAGAGGCTAAGAGTATTTGTTATATTTCCTATGAACAAATCAAGGATAATATGGTTAGTTTTATTTTTAATTAACGGTAAAAAATAATTTTTTAAATATATGTAAGAAGTGCCAAAAAGTCAATGAAAATGGATATGAGGGAGTAACTTTTAAAAAGTGATCCATAGTTAAGGAGCTTAAGATGGTTCGGTTTCTGTCCATTGTCAATGTCGGACGACTTCGACAACCTTGATATATATTATATAGTACATAAAGTAACAAACTTTTCGCTGTTATTATCCTGTTTTTTTTTTTTTTCCTCTTCTCTTATTTTTTTTTTTTTAAAAAAAAAAAATCTGCTTGTGCTGCTCTAAGACGCTTTCGGATTCTTCTAATTGATTGTGCTTCCCTTTTTATTGCTAGACAAAGGTTACAAAAATGTGCCTAGGGTTGGATGAGAAATATTTTCCAAATACAAGTTGTCAAATAATTCAGTGTCCTATAGTTTTCCTCTTTAACCTTTGAAAATAATTCTATTTCTGAAGTTTCCCATCTTTGATTTTGGACAGCAGAAATATCATCCTTTATGTTTTTTAGATATATTTATTTGGAACATTAACCACCCATTATAAGGAGAAAAAATTAAATCTTAGTAGTAAAAAAGGGAAAGGGAAAAAGAATAAGAAAAAGGATATATTCAAGGATTATCTCTTCTTTTTTTTTTGGCTAATGCCTTTGTATAAATGATCATATATGATATATCTCAATTGCATTGATGTATTATTTCTTCATTACATTTGCAGATGCCACGGCCTAAGCTGCCATATTCCAGTTGCTAATTGGGGATGAAATGAATTAGTTATTCTTATGTTTGTAAGATTATTGTTTTATAAATTATTTGAATTAATTGTTTGTAAGATTTCCATATTGTGAACAGCTAGACCATGTGATCCGATTATATCGTGGCTTTTGGTCTTTGTCGTGTGAAAAAAGAGTTTTTGTGGTGTTGAATTTAGGGTTTTGAATCGACTGATTGGTTATATTTGGAGGTACCTAGGTGTCTTCTTATTTCCAATCATCAGCAGTAATTATATGCACTTTAATAAGAAAAGAGAAAGCGTCACAACTTAATCAAGAAATAAATTCTCCTTCAACACTAAACAGGCACATCAAACAGAATGATTCTTATCCAAACTATAATTGCCAATCTCGACTTGAATTTTTTATAAATGATAATTATGTTTCTTGTTGTCCATAAATCTGTCATTACTTGGCTTGTAGTCCTACCATCACACGTAAATAGTCATTCCAACTTTAATTATCTGCACATAAAATTAGAAATTAGGTCGAATGAGTGATTTTGAACTTGAAATAAGCCAGCATCTATGTCTGTGTGGTTGAAGGGTCGAAGCTCATTACCCTTCACTTTTCTCTCCCCCTTTTACAATTTTAAAAAATAAGCCACTATCTTTCCACGTCACCACCAATCAAAACACTAAGTCAAAATTCTCCTACTTGGACACTAACTGTTTAATTGTAAATTTGAAGGACAAAATCTTATAGCCGTTAAACTTGACACGTTTTGTAAAATAAACATATAAACTTATGGGATGACCAGATAGATATTTGAACTCGTCCAAAGTGTAATTTTTAAACACCTCTGTATGTTAGTCTTTGTGTGAGGTCCAAACGTCACTTACATGGCAAATGAACGAATAATATATTAAAACGTGTATTTTCTTTTTTCATATAAGCAAATAATAATCTAAAGCAATACCTCTTATTTGTTCATCTTCTGTCTCTTCGCTTTCTCAGACCCAACTCCCACCCCATTCCCTATCTAATTTGTATCATACTCCTTTTAATTCTAAAGTTAAATTTCATCCATACTACAACAAAATAAGAGAAAATCATGTTAAGGTGGAGATTTTATTTTATGCTAGGGGAATGATGGGTTGACTGCAGATTCCGTGTTCAAAGGTTTTGATGAATCGTTTTTGGATATTTTAGTTGATTTTGTCTCTTCCACAGCAAAATGTACTTTTGTTTGCATGGATTTATAGTTTAAATGAGTTAGAAGTTGGTTGTTATTTTTGGTTAAAAGTTGGGGCATTTGTCTAGGATTTCGGATTTTTTTTTAATTTTTTTATTCTACTGCAATTCCACATGGATAGTGTTATAATTATAAGATTTCACTATGGTGGAAGAGTTATGGAGAGAGAATTTCCCAAATACGAGAGTGAGTTAAGAGAGATATAGAAAAAAACACATAAAATGACCTGAAATTTTTTGGCTATGGAGAAGAGGAATATTAGGGGCTAGGACTCTTTTAATCGTTGGAGAAAAGTAGTATTGGGTCTGGGTTATGATATGCTCAAATTACACTTTAATAAATATTGTAAAGCGGTCGATGTCAAATATAATAAACCAACTAAGTTGGGGTCGAATCTCACATGGAATAGGTGTGAAAACGTTACTTGGGTAGTGTGAAACTTAACTTAAATCGTAATTCTATTCCGTTAGCTAAAAAAGACTGTTGTAATTGAGTGAAATGAAGACACGTATAATTTTGTAAGATTGTAATTAATTCAATTAACGAAACCAAGGTTGTGTCCCCTTCAATGAAATGTAATATTATTAATGTTAATATAATATATTTCTAATGGAAGGTCGTTTGATATGCAAATGATTTCTAAATGACTACCCAATATTTTTCAATAGTTCGGTCGTATTTTCTCTTTATGATTTTTCTAAATATAAAAGAGTTGCAATTAAGAACAATTAATTTATGCCAAATAGAACTCACTTATTCCTAAGCGATTCTATTAACCAAGGTTTAAAGCCTTGAGTTTTTTATATTCACTTCTACCAAACCCTAACCCACTTTCCAAGTAAAGAAAGAGTAAAATGACATTTGTTAATGTTTGCAACCACCAACAATAAATGAAGAATGAGAAATGAATAAATATCAATCAACCATTATATATATATATATATATATATATATATATATATATATAT
>ML376935.1:45816-99191 GCA_005239525.1 Nicotiana knightiana
AGTAAAGAAAGAGTAAAATGACATTTGTTAATGTTTGCAACCACCAACAATAAATGAAGAATGAGAAATGAATAAATATCAATCAACCATTATATATATATATATATATATATATATATATATATATATATTCAATGGTAAACACCCATTAACATTATACCGATTTAGGGTCCACAACCTTAGTATTTAAACCAGCCGCTCATACTAAATTACAAAAATAGAACAATATTTAAAGTCATAATGCTTACAAAAGTGCGAAAATATTTCTTCTAAAGCTTCCAAAAGATGAATATTCAATGCCTATTGTTGTAGTCTCTTTTTCAGAGATGATGACCCATAAAAACCCTTATAAATCAATTTATAGTGGGCTAAAAGTCGGAGCCAAAACTGGACAAAATTGCCCCTGCAGACAGCTTTTGCGACCGCATATCCATCGCAGATCATGTATGTGGTCCGCATAACCTCCCTTCACGTCACAGACTTGCAAATCACCAGTTCTAGGATTCCACCGCATGTCAGTTATGCGGTCTGCATTTCTGTTATGCGATCGCATTATCCCATCGCAATCGTGTTGAGAAGCTTCTTCTACTGGAATTATGAGATCATTATGCGGCTCGCAAAAGTGTTATGCGACCGCATAATGGACCGCATGTTCTTCTCTTGGTTTGGCCAACTAGTCTGCTTTAGTTTGCGATTGACCTTTGATTTATGCGGTCCGCATGTGATTTATGCGGTCGCATATCTGCAGCATTTTCATCCTTTTGTGACTTTTTACCTTCTTTATCATGTTTTTGGGTCTTTGAGCCCATGCACTACAAAACAATCAAACTTAATAAAGATTAACGAACAAATGCATTAAAACAAGCTAAAATCTAAGTAATTGGTATTAAATGTGCCGAAATTCTACGGCACATCAACACCCCCAACTTAAACTTTTGTTTGTCCTCGAGAAACTAGCACAAAAATTATCCTATCCTAAACTCATACCGAAGTCATGAAACAATAGTGACTGTAGATGGTTTTAACTGTCACTTAACAAGCATGTAACTTCATTTATTTACCCTTCCTGCAAGACCATTATCATTTAACAAAGTGGCTAATCAACTTGTGAACTTTTAGCCTCGGCCAAACTGACAAAATGTTACTCTCAGCTAAGTGCACTTGCATTCTATTTCAAGAACCTAACTTCTGTTAAACCTTGCAGTTCATGCGCGCTCACAACAAAGAAAATCCCCAACTCACACATATTTACAGGGGATGCAATCAAACACTCTTTCACTTGGAACGAAAACTACATGCTACAAGTATTAGTCCACATGCTTGCCCTATTTTAACTTGTTTTTATCTCAAGAATGATTGGTTGTAGATCACCTAGGACTTCTCACAGGTTGTAATATAGGCTTTAGGACGAGTTGGGTGAATATCTAGGGACGTAGTGGCTATACCCTCCTTGAACTCTACATAAACTTTGCTTGTTTACTACAGAGCATTTATTTACCTCGAGTTACTGACATTGAACCACCTCAAAGTGTTTCTTCAAGTTCTACAAGACTCCATTTTTCTTTTCTTTCTCTTTTTTTTATAAAGGTATTTCTTTTCGAAGCTTGAGTTTCCAACTTCCACTTTGTATCGTCACCCCCAACTTAGGCTTTTAGCCTCATTCTTACTCGTTCAAGGAGGGTTCAAAAGAAGGGATTATTTCAAAATGGGATAAAGGTTTGTAGTGTGGTAACCAAAGAAAAGGCTAATGGGTACAAGTAAACCAACACTCGAGTAAAAGTAATATTCCCAAAACCCGGTAGTCACAAGTCACAAGCTCTAAGAATTTGTCTAACTGTTTCTATAAATCAGCATCTAAAAAAAATAATGGAGGAAACAACATTAGGGATAGAGGGGGACTCCGAGGTCTGCGGACGCTGGCATATATACCTTGAAGTCTCCGGAGCAGCAACAAGTACGCAACTAATAGTGGGTTTGGTAGGAGGTACCTGGATTACACACAAAACATGTGCCGAAGAGTAGCATGAGCACATCACAATGGTACCCGAGAAGTGCCAAGCCTAACCTTGGTAGGATAATGGCGAGGTTAGGTCCGGGACCTACTGGGATACAATAATAAGACAGAAGATATAACAACATAATGAAAGACTGAGAATTTAACAAAAAGAATTCGCGGAGAAATAAAAACACATCACATAAAAGTGAACAATAGGGGCGCTCGCGAGATACCGTCTCGTAGTCCCAAAAGTAAATATACAAAGGGATCTCTTGAGGTACCCCCTCGTAGTCCCAAAAGTAAATGTCCAGGGGAAACTCTTGAGGTACCGCCTCGTAGTCCAAAAAGTAAATATGCAAGGGGATCTCTTGATGTACCGCCTCGTAGTTCCAAAATAAATATGCAAGGGGATCTCCCGAGGTACCGCCTCGTAGTTCCAAAAGTAAATATGCAAGGGGATCTCCCGAGGTACCTTCTCGTAGTCCCAAAAGTAAACACACATCACGAAATCAATGGCAAAAAAAATTGACATCAAGAAATCCTAAAGTTAATACTAAATACGAATTCGGGAAAAACAAGAAATCAACTAAAAATGTTGCACGGATTACAAATAGGCATTTAAGACACGTAGACATGTGATATTAAGCTAAACAAGATAACTATACATATTGGGATAACTCATTAAAGAATAACAAGTTGCTGCGCATGTAAAACTGAATTTTCAATAATTAGCCCGTGTAAGCACTCGTTACCTCACGTACACGGCTCTCACATATCATAGAAGTGTCACAACAGTACCAAATCCTAAGGGGGATTCCCCCCTCCCAAAAGGTTAGGCAAACCACTAACCTCGAGCCAAGATCAATCAATCAACAAGAATGCATTTTCCTCGACTCTTCGACTCTGATGACCCCAATATAGCCAAAAACAATTACATACTATAAATACAACTATACTAAACTAATCTAATTAATGAAATAAAGACTTTAACAAGAATTTTTAAAATCTACCCAAAAAGTCGACTTGGGCCCATGTCTCAGAATCGGGTAAACGCCACAAAATATGAACACCCATTCACCCACGAGTTCACTCGTACAAAAATTACTCAATCCGATGTCAAAATCTCAATCAAAACCCAAAGTTTGGTTGAAGAACTTCTTTCATTTTTTCCCCAAATTCTCAACTCATATCTATTAGAAGGTGAAATTAATTATAGATTAGTGGGATATAACCAAAAACAAGTGAAGAATCATTACCCCAATCGATGTCTCTTAAATTCCCTCAAAATCTCGTCCAAATCCGATCTCTCTATCTCATGTTTTGATGAAAATGGCAAAACCGTCGATTTAAAATGTTTATATTTGCCTAGTGAATTCCTCCTTCGCGAACGCAGCCTCACTCTCGCGTTCGCATAGCACAAATTGCTACTGACCAAAAATCCTTCTATGCAGACACGCGGACCCTCACGCGAACGCGGTGCATGACTGATCCACCCCTTCGCGAACGAGAATGCGACCTCTACTATGCGAACGCGCAAAACAAATGCTTTGGGGTCCAAGCTGCCTCTACTTCCTCTACGCGATACCCTTCACGCGTTCGCGATTCACTACAACCCAGACCTTTGCGAACATGGCTCCCACTTCGCGAACGCGAAGAATAATTTCTCACCTACCACCAGCTCCACTTCGTGAATGCGGAACTCCCTTCGCGATCGCGAAGAAGGAAACCAACAATTGAAACACCAGATTTTCTGCAATTCCAACAAGTCCAAATCTAGTCTGTTAACCACCCGAACTCCACCTGAGGACCCCTGGGACCTCAACCAAACATACTAACAAGTCCTAAATATCATACAAACTTAGCTGAGCCTTCAAATCACATCAGACAACGCTAAAACACAAATCACACTCCAAATTCAAACTTAATGAACTTGAAACTTCAAACTTCTACAACCAATACCAAAACCTATCAAAACACGTCTGATTGACCTCACATTTTGCACACAATTCATGGTTGACATTACAGACCTACTCCAACTTTCGGTATCAGAATCCGACCCTAATATCAAAATGTCCAATCCCGGTCAAACTTCCCAAAAATTCAACTTTCGCCATTTCAAGCCTAATTCAGCTACAGACCTCCAATTCACAATTCGGACACACTCCTAAGTCCAAAATCACCCAACGGAGCTAACGGAACCAACAAAACTGCATTCCGGAGTCGTCTTCACACAGTTCCAACTACGGTCAAAATCCTAGAACTTAAGCTTCCATTTTAGGGACTAAGTGTCCCATTTCACTCCAAACCAAAAACAAACCCTTCCAACAAGTCACATAAGCATAAATGATACAGGGGAAGCAGTAAATAGGGGCTCGGGGATAGTACTCTCAAAATGACCGGCAGGATCGTTACATCCTCCCCCTCTTAAAACAATCATTCATCCTCAAACGAGTATAGAGACATACCTGAAGTGGAGAAAAAATGAGGATAAAGGCTGCGCATATCATGCTCAGTCTCCCAAGTCGCCTCCTCGACCGGCTGACCTCTCTACTAAACCTTCACACAAGCAATGTTCTTTGACTTCAACTTTCGAACATGCCTGTCCAAAATGGATACCGGGTCCTCAACATAAGATAAATCCTTGTCCAACTAGACTGAGCTGAAATCCAACACATGAGACAGATCGCTGTGATACTTCTGGAGCATGGAAACATGGAATACTGGATGAACTACAGAGAGACTAGGTGGTAGTGCAAGTCTGTAAGCCACCTCTCCAACCCTCTCAAGAATCTCAAAAGGCCTGATATACCAAGGGCTCAACTTGTCGTTATTTCCGAACTTCATAACACCCTTCATGGGATAAATTCGGAGCAAGACCCACTCTCCAACCATGAATGCAACATAAGGAACTCTCCGATCCGCATAACTCTTTTGTCTGGACTAGGCTGTACGAAGTCGATCCTGAATCACCTTAACCTTCTCGAAAGCATCATGAACCATGTCTGTACCCAGTAGCCTCACCTCACCCGGCTAAAACCAACCTAATGGAGACCGACACCACCTACCATACAGAGCCTCACACAGTGCCATCTGAATGCTCGACTGATAACTATTGTTTTAGGCAAACTCCGCAAGTGGCAAGAACTGATCCCAAGAACCTTCAAACTCTATCACACACGCACAGAGCATATCCTCCAGTATCTGAATACTGCGCTCGTACTGTCTGTCCATCTGAGGGTGAAATGTTGTGCTCAACTCAACCCGAGTTCCTAACTCATGTTGTACGGCCATCCAGAACCGTGATTTTAACTACATACGCTGGTCAGAGATGATAGATACTGGCACCCCATGAAGTCTGAAAATCTCTCGGATATAAACTTGAGCCAGCTGCTCGAAAAAATAAGTAGTCATCACAAGAATGAAATGGGATGACTTGGTCAACCTATCCACAATCACCCAAACTGCATCAAGCTTCCTCTGAGTCCGTGGAATCCCAACAAAGAAATCCATAGTGATCTGCTCCCATTTCCACTCCGGAATCTCTAACTTTTGAAACAATCCACCTAGTCGCTAATGCTTATACTTCACCTGCTGGCAATTCAGACACCGAGATACATACTCTATTATGTCCTTCTTTATTCTTCTCCACCAATAATGCTGCCTCAAGTCCTGATACATCTTTGTGGCACCCGAATGAATGGAGTACCGCAAAATATGAGCCTCCTAGAGAATCAAATCACGCAAACCATCTACATTAGGCATACGTAGCCTGCCTTGCATCCTCAAAGCACCATCATCTCCAATAGTGACCTCCTTAGCATCACCGTGCTGAACTGTGTCCCTAAGGACAAGTAGATGGGGGTCATCTTATTGACTCCCCCTTATATGATCATAAAGAGAAGACTGAGAGATCATACAAGCCAACACTTGACTCGACTAAAAAATATCCAATCTAGCAAACTGGTTGGCCAAGGCCTGAACATCCAACGCCAATGGCCTCTCTGCTACTGGTAGATATGCGAAGCTCCCCAAACTCACCGCCCTACGACTCAAAGAATCGGCCATGTCACACCCCAAACCTGATGAGGGATGGGCGGCACCCGGTGCCATATTGGGCCCGAGCGTACCGCTCCATAACAATGAACTCTCGAGGGGTAACCCTCAACTTAGGCCGATGTGGCCATATTCTAAATCATCTGAAAATAACGTCTACAACAAGAAATACCAAACTAAACATCTACATAAGGCTGGTAAATCCATAATACTGAGATAAAAAATGTACAAGATGCATCTACAAGCCTCTAGGGATAACTGAACTGTATCATGGTCGGGACAAGGCCTCGACCTACCCATCAAACCTATATATGTAAAACGAACTCCAAGGTGTAAACCTGGTAATTACGAGGAAGTGGAGCTTACTAAGAAAGCTGATGTTTGACTTATTCTACTAGGAAGGTCTATCGAGTTGTCTATCAGGACCCGCAGGCATGAAATGCAGCATCCCCGACAAAAGGGACGTCAGTAAGAAATAATGTACCGAGTATGTAAGGCAATAAAATAACTGAAAGTTAAAACCAAATTGATAATATAATAACTGAAAGTATCTGGGAGTCAAAGATAATCTGAAGATGTGCATACCTGCTGATGCTGACTCAACTCTCTCAATATAGTAAGTAAAATAGATGTCCGTCCCTATAAGGCTCGGTATGTGTAACTGCTCTACCGTAGTAGGCTCTCTCATAGGTGCTCGACCATACTAGGCTATATATCTCGGCTATTCTGGGCTCGCTCATAGGCGCTCGATCCTAGTAGGCTCGGTATATAACTTACCATCTTATCAGAGGTTGCCCGATAGGGGCCTGCCCATTAGTTATAGCTCGATGGTGGTGAAAATACTGTAATATTGTATACATATAGACTCTCTGATCTCTTGGCTGAAAGAAGACAAAACTACACTGAATATGAATTCCCGATAAGGGAGAATTCTGTAACTTATGATACTAGGGAAATGTACATAAATTCAGGAATAAGAACTTCTCTTTATGTCTCGTTATCAAACACATGTGGTTACTGGTATATGTCAAAATGAAGGAAAGGTTTAGCCTTAACATACATTATCACAATATGTCCAATAAGACCGTTAAACTCGTCTCGTTGCACCTTAATCTACAACAACTATAACAATAGTATCAATAAGTTATGGAAGGTAAAACTATCACAATGAACAACAAGTTTATTTTACAATAAAACGGGCAACATCTCCCCTATAATCTTTCTTTCCTCCCAATTCGACATAGCACCAAAAAAATAAGAAAACCATAATAACAACATGTATACATTATTTTCCATCCTGATACCCATCACAAAATACCACAAAACAGCCCACACACCCCAATCAGTTCATACACAAAACGACAACACTAATAGTGTCAAACAACCAAAAATACAATGACGAACGACCAGCCAGCCACCCTGCCATTAGAAAACATTTGAGAAACTCCATAAAAACAGTAGCAACAGAGACAACCCAACAACAACTCAAAATTGATTTTTCAGTTTACTAAAACACATTTCGACTTGTCTTTTCCTTCGAATTGAGCAACACAAAAAATAGTACATAATTAAGCCAAACTTAATATATAAACCAACAATTAATTCAACTGAAAAACAAGTTCGCAACCTGTCACGACCCAAATTTCCCTCCGTTGGGTATCATGATGGCGCCTAGTCTTAGGGACTAGGTAAGCCTAACATTTCTACTTAACAACAACAATAATAAAGGAATTATAACAGTATCGATATAGACATCTTGACAGAGTTTACAATTTCCCAAAACCCGGTAAATACAAGTCATAAGCTCTACGAAATCTTTCTATCAAATCTAAATACAACTGTCTAGGAATAAGTAAGTACAATTGAATAGAAATAAAACAGGAAGGTGACTCTGAAGCCTGCGAACGCAGCAGCAGGTTACCTTGAGTCTCCTCAGCAATGATCTGCACAACTACTAACAACAATAACCTGGATCTGCACACAAAAATGTGTAGAAGTGTAGTATGAGCACACCACAGCGGTGCCCAGTAAGTATCAAGACTAACCTCGGTGAAGTAGTGACGAGGACTAGTTAAGACACCACCGGTCTAATAAGTAAAAAGGCATAAATGTATAAAAGACCGAAACATAATATCTATCTAAAGGTTTTTCTATATAATTAACGATACGATCGAATAATACGAAAGGAAATTCAATAATTACGATCAACGGACATCATAATATAAATAAGCAAAGAGAATGGAAAGAATGCAATCCAAATGGCGAGAATCACAACCCAATAAAAGCACTAGCAACTCAACATTGCATCAATTTATCCACTTCAGGCCTTAGCCAATAAACTCAATAAAAATGGTCAACCTTCGAGTGAAAACCTTTAAATCGTGAGTTTATTTTGAAAGCTTTAAAGATATAATCATTTTGGAATAGAGAAATTTCTTCTTTGAAACATAATTTCTCTGAATGTATATTTATATATTTTTATAAAGAGAAATCTTAACAACATATTCTCTTCAAAATACGCGGTGTTCAAATATACTTTCCCAAATACTACTCTTTCAAATATCATCAAAATACGTGATGTTCAAAATATACTTTCCCAAATACTGATCTTTCAAATATCATTATTCTGCAAGACAAATGCTTTTCAAATATACTTTCAAAATAGAAGTCCTTTAGACATAACTTTTCCTGTAGATAATTGCTTTTCAACTATACTTTTCAATATATATATTTATATCTTTCAATCCAAATCTCCTCAATCATAAAACTACCGGAACTCAGAAGTTTTCATGCAATGCAGTACAGGGGGAAAGCTCCCAGATCTCTGTCCGTAGTCCCAATTTAAATATGCAGTGCAGTACAGGGGGAAAGCTCCTGGATCTCTGTCCGTAATCCCAATTTAAATATGCAGTGCAGTACAGGGGAAAGCTCTCGGATCTCTATCTGTAGTCCCAATTTAAATATGCAATGCAGCCACTGAGGAAAACAACCAGAATGCGATAGAAAGAACATATATTTTCACAACCGGTGCGAAAGCAAACAAGGCCAAATACAAAGTGCAATGAGCAAATCAATATAAAGACTTAAATCACAAAAGTGTTAAAAACTCACTCATAAGAAGTAGCCACTGAGAGGAATGCCAAGCACAAAGAGAGAACAACATAACGAGGGGAAGACAAGACAAATATAGCAACGATTCTATACATTCAAGTTCGCAACCAAGAAACCAAATCATTCCGGCAAGGGAATCAGCTATAACCAATCTCACTTAGACAATTAGCTTCATCGAATAAACTCAGTTTGAAAAAATTCTCAATAAATAGGCAGCATCAAAGAATACCATCAACATGGGCGGCAATCAATTAAACTTAAGTAGTACTTAAGAGGAAAAATTATTTAAATCACAATGTACGACTCACATGCATGCTTGACCAACGTATAGATATTCCAGTTACTTGTTAGACATTTATAGGGCGAGATTATACTAGTTTTAGCCACATATGCAGCGTATGAAGAAAGATATAGTATAATGGTAGGAAAAACAAAGTCTTCATATAAGTCAATTAAGATCATATAAGAAACAAGGAATTCTAGGCAAGTACTTCCAATTTGAGCAGGAAGAGATGAACTAGAAGTCGGGAATTCAGATATAACGATTTCAATTCATATACGGGAAACATAAGGACCAAAAATCCCTAAAGGGAAATCTATTCGCAAATAAGTCCGAGTACGCACTCGTCACCTTGCGTACGCGGACTACAATCAACATAGAAGATTCAATCCTAAGGGGTAGTTCCCCCACAAAAGGTTAGGCAAAATACTTACCTCAAAGACCACAACCCGGTACTCAAAAATAGACTTCTCGGGCGGGAAGGCCTCCGGACGACACAAAATCAACTAAAAAAACTTCAAAATACATACAAAACGTATAAGGAACGATTCCGAATAATAAAGTTTCAATCTTTGAAAATTTATAAAAATCAACCCAAAAGTCGACCCTCGAGCCCGCACCTTGGAACCCGACAAATTTTACGAATTCTGATTACCCATTCCAATACGAGTTCACCCATACTAAATTTATCCAATTCCGATAACATTTGGTCATTCAAATCATGAATTTTTTTTTTTGAAGTTTTCTTTCAAAACCCACAATCCCCTCAACCCAAAATACAAATTAAATGATAAAAATAAGAACTAATTCATGAAATATATTTAATTCTAGTGGAAGAACACTTACCCATTCGATTTGTGTGAAAAACCCTCAAAGAATCGCCCAAAATCGAGTTCTAGAAGTCAAAATATGTTTAAAATGGTGAAACCCCGATTTTTGGAAGTTTATATTCTGCCCAGGTGCTTTATGAATCGCGATCGCGGGGATCGAGTCGCGATCGCGTAGAAGGAAAATAAAGCTGGCTTAAAATGCTCTACGCGATCGCATAATAGCTTATGCGATCGCGTATAAGGAGTAGGTTGGCTTCTACGATCGGGGAACAACTATTGCGATCGCGGATCCTTCTATGCGATTGCATAGAAGGAAACCAGATGACAGTTTTCAGCAGTTCAAAATAGGGAAAATGGACCCGGAACCTATCCGAAACACACCCGAGGCCCCCCGGGACCCCGTCCAAATGCACAAACAAGTTTTATAACTTAATACGGACTTGCTCGAGGTTCCAAATCACATAAAATAACACTAAAACAACGAATCAAACCAAAAATCAATGAAATTCCTCAGAACTTCTTTTAACATTAAATTTTGCATTTAAGGTCCGAATCACGTCAAACTAAGTCCGTTTCTTACCAAATTTCACAGATAGCACATATAAGACATATCTAACCTGTACCGGGCTCCGGAACCATGATACGGGCCCGATATCACAGGTTTCACCTCAAATTTCATTTTCAACAACCTTTATATTTTTCAGAAAATAATTTTCCTTAAAAATTCATTTCTCTGGCTTGGGACCTTGGAATTCAATTCCGGGCATACGCCCAAGTCCCATATTTTTCTGCGGACCCTCCGGGACTGTCAAATCACGGGTCCGGATCTAGGTCCCTTTACCAAAAACATTGACTGAAGTCAACTTTATTCAAATTTCAAATACAAAATTATCATTTTTATCAATTTTTCACATAAAGGCTTCCTGGCTACATGCCCGGGCTATGCACGCAAATTGAGGTGAGACAGAAGGAGGTTTTCACGACCTCGGAACATTGAATTAGCTAGAAATATACGATATGACCTTTTGGGTCATCACACAACCAGCCAACAGTGATGCAACAACAAACAATATACCACTTTTTTGAAACTCGCTAGGTATAGTCTTTACGATCGAGTTACAACTCGTAAAAGCCTAGATAATGGAAGTAGAAGCATAACCTTACCTTGGAATGAGTAGAACCTATGAAACCTAGCCCTTCTTCATTGAAAATTAGTTCCGCAACAAAGATACAAGAAGGAGAAAGAGAAACTAGGAAGTTGTCCGGGATTTTCGGCACTAGAATCACATCGTAACATCCTGTTGTCTATGTGGGATTATTGGGGAGGAGTTGCAGGGGTTAAATCTGGTTTTCATGGACTGAAAGATGACTGAATTAAATGATTTTATAAGCCCTTAAAATTCATCTCTTGGCCGACTTTAGGAGCTTTTAATTGAGGCCTCTCCTTTTGGTAAGTAGGTGATGCACCTACTCGCACCTACCAGTCTGCGCAGTCTCGCTCAAACACAAATGTATCTCTACTCCAATGATGTATCAATGAACAGTTTAATACATTAGAAACTAGACTCATATATCTTTAATTTTGTAGGTATATCATCCCGTAATTCCAAGTACATTGGGAGAAATGCTCAGCTACATTTCACCTAATATTCAGCATATTTATGAATGTAACTTGTGATGATCTTTCCAACTTTTGTTCCACAAATCGTATTACTTCAAAACATAATACACGACTATCATAAGACTAAAATAACTCATAACATAACATCTTATCATTTTTAGCACCCTAGTCTCACCCCAAAAGTACATGTTATGACATTCCTAACTTGTCGACTTTCGACAAAACTTATTTTCTTCAATTTCTTAGCTTCTGAACCTTCCAACTCTCTTTGTAATTTTTATTCATGATCCTCAATATTTGTAACCTCCATGATAAAATTATTAACTCACTTTATGTACTTTCAAAGATGATCTCATTTCTGAGCTTACATAAATTGATTTTTGTCGTACTTTTACGTACGAAAACATGGGACGTAACATCATTCCCCCATTTGGAACATTCTTCCTCGAACGTTGAGTGATGCACTTATCAGTCTCATAAATTATAGATTTTACGAATAATTTAGTACTTTCCTTGACATCTAGGCAACTATTCTGCGAATAAATCTAAAGCCCAGGGCATTCCCCCCTTTAGACCTCTTTCTCACATCATGATCTATGGTTGGAATTATTCCAATCTCGTTACTGTTTCTACCTCTGTCGTGCAGCATGTACGACTCTATCCCTGTATGTGCTCCCATGGGACTCTTCTCTCATTTTTCCTCTAGGTATTATCAAATCTCCAGGCCTCACTTTGCGAACATATACAAAACTATTACAAGCTATCCCTCTAGGCATCTATAGGTTTACTGAAGTCCTTCACTTGGTACTTCGTCGAACTTACGACTATTATATATCTTGTTTCATAGGCTCGGTTATCTTTGCTTATGTATTTACTAAATCTAGGTAGATCATACTATACCATAACACTTACTTTAGTTTATTATTACCAAGGTTTGCTACCCAAATCCAGGTTACCCTCTCGCTGCTTATCCTATATGTATAAATCTAAGTCCTTTAGTTCTTCCTCATTGTTCATCTTAAGAATGTCTACCTAATCTCATCTCATACTTTGGAACTTTTATCTGCCTATTGTTTATTCACCTTAATGTTGATCTATAATCTACCACTGACAACTTGAAACCTCTTACGTAATAGATTGTCTTTAAGGCTCACGTCTCATCAGGCCTAAATGTCATCCACTTATCATTTATCACAATTACACCATTATTCTACTACTAGGGCAGTATTCCATCTTTTCTAAGTGATCCTAGTCTTAAACTTGAAGATGTACTGAGGTTTTTTTTTTAATAACTTATGGAAACCATTAGCTCTCTTATTTTGATGGGTTTAATCCTGAGGCCTTACTTATTCTCGTCACCTTCTCATTCACCTTTTCTTATACTTACTCATGTCTACCAAAAACCTTTTTTCTCTACCATACTTTAGCTTACAACCTACACATATCTATTTATACTACTCGCAACCTTCCTTTAACTTGTTAGCACCATAGATTTCCTTATGTTATTCTGGAAATTCAAGCGAGACATCAAATCATCTCGAACTTTTCTTTACTCTATTAACTAGACCTCTCGGTACCTGGAAACCATAGGCTAGAAGATATGTCACTGACGACACCATTATCATTTATGTATACTGAATCGTGGAACTTTTAGCCCTCTATCTGACATATAGACTATTCACAACCTTTTACACTTGAGCATCTCGTACCTTCTTAAACTTTACCTTACTTAGATTTTAATATCGCATCATATCTTCTATCTCCTTCATAACCTCCCTCCACATAAGGTGGGGCCCACATCAATTTAACAAAAGTCATCTCTAACTTTAAAAAAGAGATGCATATGTAACATGAGATTTTCATAAGTATCTTCAAAAAGATTAGCAATTCAACAAGATTCTCATAGTATCTTCAACAAGATTAGCAATTCAACAATATTTCATAACATCTTAAGCAACGTGAGATTTTACAATTTTAAGGGAGCACGGTGCAATCTTTCTCAAGAATATCATACGAATTTCCCCCTACTTTGATCCGCCGTTACGTGTTGTCACAATCAACGGGTATTAAAGGGATTGTCAAGAGAATCGGTTCGGGTATGTTAAGGCTAAGACCTTCCTTCATTTTGGCATGATCTCGTAATTACATGTGTTTGATAACGAGGCATAAAGAGAAGTTCATACTCCCAAATTTATATACACTATCCTAGTCTCATAAGTTACAGTATTCTCCCTTATCGGGACTTTATATTTAATTAGGTATTGTTTTCTTCCAGTCAAGAGAGCAGAGGGTTTATATATATAAAATATTACAATATTACCATAATCGAGCTATAATCGATGGGCAGGCTCCTATTGGACAACCTCAGATCAGATGATAAGTTATATACCGAGCCTATTGTGACCGAGCACCTATGAGAGAGACCGCAATGGTCGAGATACAGATCCTAGTATGGCTGAGCGCATATGAGCGAGACTACTATGGCAGAGAAGTTATATATACCAAGCCTTATAGGGCCGGACAACTATTTTACTTACTATATTGAGAGAGTGAAGTCAGTATCAGTAGGTAAGCATATCTTCAGATTATCTTTGACTCCCAGTTACTTTTAGTTATTATATTATCAGTTCAGTTTCAGCTTTCAGTTATTCTATTGCCTTACATACTCGGTACATTATTTCGTACTGACGTCCCTTCTTCTAGGGACGCTGCATTTCATGCGTGCAGGTTCAAACAGACAGACGAGTAGACCTCTCCGGTAGGTGTTGCCCGAGTTCAGCTTGATAGGTAAGATCCACGTCCTTCGGAGTATCCGGGTCTAGAGTTTTATGTACATCTTGTGTATATATGTATATATATGTTATGGATAGGTCGGGGCCTTGTTTCGATCACTGTACATCCATTAGTAGAGGCTTGTAGATATACCATGTCAGTTAGTAACGTATGTTGGGCTTGTAGGACTTGTATGCCTATTTCGTTGGTTGCCAGCTGTAGTGGTTATGACGGCCTTGTCGGCCCAACTATATATTGATGCTTAGTCAGTGTTAGTTCCCATTCAGTTTTATATTTTTCTTCGCGAATTGTCTTGCAATAGTGGCCCCATACCTAAAGTATGACATTATACGTTCAGAGTCCCTTAGTTGCAAGTTGGTATGCAAGGATAGGTATGGTACCGGGTGCCGGTCTCGCCCCTAGGTTCGGGGCATGACAGAAGTGGTATCAGAGAAGTTCTATTCTAGGCAGTCTACAAGCCGTGTCTAGTAGAGTCTTGTTTATGGGTGTGTCGTGCACCACACTTATAAGCAGGAGGCTATAGGGAATTTTAGACTGTCACTCTTTTTTCTTACTCTAGATCGTGTGGTAGAACTCAGTTGTAAGAATTCAAACTCTTAAACTCTATTTTACTCATAATAAGACGATACCTACAACCAAAGACAGTTGGTAAGAGATTGCATGTGGCTTTGGAAGAGTTGATTCAGAGAAACTCGATTTTGCATGATGCTTATGATGAGTAAATATAAGGTCTTCAGTAGATCATGTGTGTACTAAAAACATGTAAGCCTCTCGATAAGGATCCTTAAGGAAATAATATCTATCCACCCCTCTTGTGAAAGGCAATTAGAGATTCAAAAGGTAGGTACAAGCTTCAACAAGTAAAATGAGCAAGATGAGAAGGGTACGAGGTACCCAGTTAATGAAGATCATCGGTATTTTCAACTCAAGCATAAAAATATAAGTATTTTAATTTACCTTCAACTGCAATAGAGGTATGTACAACTGGCCACACCCATCTCAGTTATGCCCTATGGGAGCTAACAATAGTAGTATAAGAAAAGGACGGATATCAGGATCCGGCTGGGGTTAGAGTGACCCAAAATGACGGGTGGGCTGTTTGCGTTAGTTGAAATTTCTAAGGGATATTGTAAATGTGATAATAATCTCGTTGTGAGACACCCAGATGGTGCACTTTAAAATAGTACATCTGTATATGAGTACTACAAACATAGTCACTGGAAGCCTAGAGGGGATAAATATTACCTTAGTATTGCTCTCGTCCCTAGTAGGGAGAGAATGTTAGGCAACCTGAAGAGCCCATGGTTGGAGGAAGGGGAGATAAAAGCAAGAGAATTTCTTGTCGAAGTTTTCAGAATAAAGTGATTGAAAGAAATGTTAGCAAGAAATAAGAAGAAAGTTAATGGAGCATTATGAGTAAGACGTGATAAATGGATGACAATGGTAGATCAAAAAAATGACAGTATACAGAGTCTATGGTCAAGGGAAGGAAAAGAAGAGAAGTGACATGACTTGAGACAACAAAAGAGTATAGGCCATAAAGTCATATCCTCATTTCGAGAAATAAGTTCATGACTCCAACGCGAATACTAGAAGGAAAAGTTAGACCTCAGAATAATAGAAATCAGTAAAGGCTGGTGAACAAGATAAACTAAACATGAATTAGGAGCTGAGTGATTTGATAGTGTTTGACATCATGAGAATTTCAGATTTTGTTCCGGCAATAACAAAATGGACAACTGAAGAAGATTCATGGGAAATTTAGAGAATGATCATTCAGGAATACGCTTTCCTAAAGCAAGCAATGTGAGCAAAGTTAATCTTAAGAGACATTATGTGCCAGTTATGGTAATTGTCACCCTCGTGAGTAATGAATTTCGTTATCCTTAGTACAAAAGGAGTAACACAAGGCGAGTAAGGGTCATTGATGATGTAAAAAGACGCCAAAAATGAAGAGGTAAAACATCTATAGGTATATTGTCGTAGCTCCAACTCTTAGTACTCCCATAAATGAGGGAATATGGAGTGACGTGATATTAAGTCAGAATTAAGTGGTTCTAGTAGCTATGGAGTGGTAAATAAGGAATGCGATAAAAACGAGAAAGGGATGAAATTGCACTTATTCAAAGCCTAAATATATGCTATGATTCTAGAACATTATGCAAACACGACTCAAGGAGAGTAAGTAAGGGTTCCTGCCCGAGATGTTACTGACAAATAAGGAGCCAGTAGGAGACGTAAGTTAAAACAAGGGAAATAAGCCAGGAAATATTACGCGGAATATTGATATGAGAATGGGCCAATGAGTAGTTAGTAGTTGATTTAGGAAGAGCCTAGTTATGGCTAGACAAGAGGATACTGACAAATCAACAGATAGTGTAAGATAAACATAGTGAACCTTAACGTGGGGAATTTAGTGTCGCAGATATGACGTTGTAATACTTGAGGAATATTAAAATAAGAGTTGGGAAAGTTAAAGGTACCGTATGAGTGTTACAAAAATAAAATAGGATGCCACTGGGAAGACAGTCAAAATATTAGTTCAGAAGCAACCTTACGAGTATAGGGGTGTAGAGGTAGGTAACTACGGATAATTATAGGCAAGGAACGACATCAAAAAATTGCGTCGGATACGATATAATAAGCTCGCAGCTTTACAAGAGTCGGAAGGTCCTCCCTAAGTACTACAATGAAAGAATAGCTAAAGAAATAAGGAAGAAGGCTTCAACCTAAACATGGTAACTTGATGGAGAAATGGTAATGTAAAAATAGTCTCATAACAACATTGTACGCACTCCATGAGAAAGTGGCACCTACCGTGGCTACTGAACAAGAAGAAAATCAAAAGTAATATTCGAGATCATATGAAGTTGCACGAAAACTCCGGCATGCGTGGGAACTAAGATAAGCAAACTATGCACGCAACAAGGGGGCAGGAAGACAAGGAAAAGTAATTGCTTACATTTGAAGAAAGTTGAGAAGGAACGAAAGGAATTATTCGATCAATAATCCAGTGTAGTTACGTTATGAATGCAGTTAAGATTTCGGAATATTATCCATGCAGTATATATATTGACATTTATATGGCCGTAGAAGACTCCGGTATAAGTTAAAATAAAGAATTGATCCCAGGGCATAGACAAAGGATTTAACCGTTAGAAGATTGTATCATGGATATTACATAGTGCCCATGAAAGGCTAAAGTAATAACTAATACTAGGAGCTACAGATCGGATCGTGTATTCACCAAAGGTACAAGTGTTATAATAAGAGCTTCAAGTTGTGGATGTGAACTATACCTATGTGGAAGGAAGGTCATGAAAGATATAGAAGATATGATGCGAGATTTTAAGATAAAGGTAAACAACGTGCAAAATACTCAAATGCAAAAGATTATGACCAGTTCATACTTCGGATAGAAAGCTAGAAGAGCGTGGATTATGTATCCAGGAATGATAGTGGCGTCGTCAGTAGCATATCTTCCACTCTATGGTTTCTAGGTACCGAGAGATCTAGCCAAGAGAGTAAAGAAGAGTTAGAAATGATGTGATGTCTTGGTTGATGTTCCATAATAACTTAAGGAAATCTATGGTGCATGCAAGTTGAAGGAAGGTTGCGAATAGTATAAATAGATATGTGTAGGTCGCAAGCTAAAGTATAGTAATGCGGAAAGGTTTTATGACAGGAGTAAGGATGAGAAAGGGAGAGTGAGAAGGTAACGAAAACAGATGAGTCCTCGGGATTAAGCCCATGAAAACAGAGAGCTGATGGCTTCTCTAAGATATAGAAATCTCAGTATTTCCTGAATGAACTCAAAGGAATCTAAGATTAGTAGTATCTAGAAGCAATGGAATGATGCCCTAGTAGTGGAATGAGGGTTTGATTGTGATAGATAAAAGATACCGTTTGGGCCTTCGATTGAGTAATGACTTGAAGAGGATTTCATGAACTGTACGGGATTAAAATACCCATGTAAGGTGAGTAATATTGGGATGTTATAAAATACGGTTATGGAAGTATAGTATCGCCACTAGGTGGGTCAATCTAATTACTCCAAATGTCCTCGATGAGACGTGAGCCCTAGCAGCAGTGTTACATAGGAGATCAAGTTATCAGTGGTAGATAATAGATAAACATTAAGGTGAATCAACAATGGATGGACAAAATTCAAAAAGTATGAGGTGAGATTAGGCCATCATTCTTATGATAAACAATAATGAGGAGGCATTAAAGGACATATATTAATACATATGGGATAAGCAACGAACATAACCTGGAATTTTGTAGCAGACCTCAGTAAGGATAAATCGAGGTAAGAGTTATGGTATATTATGACCTACTTAGACGTAGTAAAGTCATGCGGATAGATGATCCGGCATATGAAATAAGATATAGCAATATTAGTAAGTTCGACAAAGTACCGAGCGGATAAATTCAGTATACCTATAGATGCCCAAAGGGACATCTTGTCAGGCTATGTATATATTTACAATGTGAGGCCTAAATATGGGCTAAAATCTGGAAAAAAAAAGGAGAGAAGAGTCACATAGGCACACTTACAAGGTCAGAGTCGTACAAGCTGCCTGATAGAAGGTAGAAATAGTTATGAGATTGGAAGGATTCCCACCACAAGTCGTGGTGTGAGAAAAAGGCCTGAAAGGGGGAATGCCCTGGCCTTTGGAATTATTCACAGAACAATTGCCTAAATGGAAAGGAGAGTACTAAAGTATTTGGAAGACATAAGTCATGAAAATGATAAGTACATCAGTCAACATTCGAGGACGAATGTTCCAAATGGGGGAATGATGTTACACCCCATGTTTTTGTACGTGGAAGTACGCCATAAGTAAATTTATATAAGATCGGAAATGAGATGTTAAATTCCATGTTTTCGTACATTAAAGTTTCGTCCTAAGCTAATTGACGTAGTTCGGGAATGAGATTATTTTGAGATTATAAGCATTATGCTATTTCAAACAAGTGATAAGTAAATTCGTGAAGGTGAGAGGGTAAGAAAATCAAAGAAAATGAATTTTCGTCAAAGTTTGACATGTTGGGATAAAATACGGCCCGAGCAAAAATACACAGTATTTATGGACTAGTGCCATGGAAGGTAACACGTGACCATGATAGTACGGTATAAAAGGTGTGTGAAAAGTGAGTAGTATTTTAAGTAAGTTGAGATAATTTTTAACTACGTGGGTAATTAGTTAATTATTGGGTAATGGGAGATCCTAGTTAATGAAGGAGTAGTTGGGTGATTAATTAAAGAATAGGATAAGAGTAGACCCCCCCTCACATGGCAGCCAGCCACCCTAAGATATATGACTCTTAAGTCATGGGGATTATAAGGTAATATTAAGAGTATGTGGTTTAGCCACCACATAAGGTGGGGCCCACATCAATTCTAACAAAAGTCATCTCTAACTTTCAAAAAGAGATGCATATGTAATGTGAGATTTTCATAAGTATCTTCAACAAGATTAGCAATTCAACAAGATTCTCATAGTATCTTCAACAAGATTAGCAATTCATCAAGATTTCATAACATCCTAAGCAACGTGAGATTTTGCAATTTTAAGGGATTACGGTACAATATTTCTCAAAAATATCATACAAATTTTTCCCTGCTTTGATCCTCTGTTATGTGTTGTCGCAATCAACGGGTGTTAAAGGGATTGTCAAGAGAATCAGTTAAGGTATGTTAAGGTTATGCCCTTCCTTTATTTTGGCGTGATCTCGTAGTTACATATGTTTGATAACGAGGCATAAAGAGAAGTTCATTCTCCCAAATTTATCTACACTATCCTAGTATCATAAGTTACAGTATTCTCCCTTCTTGGGACTTTATATTAAATTGAGTATTGTCTTCTTCAAGTCAAGAGAGCAGAGGGTCTATATATACACACTATTATAGTGTTTTCACCACCATCGAGATATAATCGGTGGGCAGGACCCTATTGGGCAAACTTTGATCAGATGGTAAGTTATATACCGAGCCTACTGTGGTCGAGCGCCTACCAGCGAGCCTAGAATGGCCAAGATACAGATCCTAGTATGGCTGAGCACCTATGAGCGAGCCTACTACGGCAGAGTAGTTATATATACTGAGCCTTATAGGACCGGACAACTATTTTACTTACTATATTGCGAGAGTTGGGTCAGTAGCAGTAGGTAAGAATATCTTCATATTATCTTTGACTCCCAGTTACTTTAAGTTATTATATTAACAGTTCAGTTTCAGCTTTCAGTTATTTTGTTGCCTTACATTCTCAGAACATTATTTCGTATTGACATCCCTTCTTCTAGGGACGCTGCATTTCATGTGTGCAGGTTCAGACAGATAGACGGGTAGACCTCCTCAGTAGGTGTTGCTCAAGTTCAGCTTGATCAGTAAGCTCCACGTCCTTCAGAGTTCCCAGGTCTAGAGTTTTATGTACATATTGTGTATATATGTGTATATATGTTATGGGTAGGTCGGGGCCTTGTTCTGATCACAGTACATCCATCAGTAGAGGCTTGTAGATATATCCTGTAAGTTAGTGCAGTATGTTGGGCTTGAAGGCCTTTTATGTATATTTTGTTGGTTGCCATCTGTAGTAGTTATGACGGCCTTGTTGGTCCATCTTTATAGTGATGCTTAGTCAGTGTTAGTTCCCATTCAATTTTATAATTTGCTTGGCGAATTGTCTTGCAGTGTGGACCCTTGGTCAAAGTATTACATTATATGTTCCGAGTCCCTTGGTCGCAAGTTGGTACGCCAGGATAGGTGAGACACCGGGTGCCGGTCTCGCCCCCAGGTTCGGGGCATCATAGTTAATGTGCGCACAAGGAGGGTATGAGTTACTTTTTGGGTTTTGGGGCAGCGTAGTCTCTGAAATGGGGTCACTCGAGATGAATGTGGATGGTGTTAATCATACTTGAATGGAACTATTATTATTTCTAAGGAAAGTCCAGAGTAAATTAGAAGAAGTCGGATCGGTTAGTAATGGTTGAATCAGCATGATTGTTGTAGTGATCAGTTTGTTCTGCGTAAAGTTGTACATGTAATTTGTGGTTGCACACTTGGGCTGGAGCGCCACCACCACTTGGTTGATTTGGGAGGTATTTAATTTGAATGGAATGTTATGTGTAGATGGATCCCGGAAGAGTTATGGTGGTTTAGACTACTACTTGAATGTTGTATTTTCTGCGGTTATGAGAATTCAGTCGCACGTTGCAATAGTTCTCCTGAAATGAGATAACTAAAAGGTTTCTATATGATGGAGTGTTTATTCTAGTAGTGGTTCAGGAGTTAGGATGGAATTCTTGTACTCTCGCATATTGGCATGTTAGGTGCAGTGAGCGACATTGGAAGTGAAAGTTGAGGATCAAGGTTGCGGTTCAATGTTGACAAGAATGTTAAGAGCTCGGATGAGCAGGAAAGAATTCAGATGATTAGAGTAAGCTGGTATTGTCTTAGCGTCACCTAAGAACGGTGTCATGTGTAAGAGGCTTTCTGTACTAATTTGTGGATTCTCAATTCACTTTGCAGCATCGTATGGCTGGTGGTATGGATGTGCAGACTTTGCTACCTGGTGCGGGAGGTCATCGGTGCGTATCCCACGAGAAGATTGTATAAGTGTTACATGTAGTCACTTGACTGATTAAACATTGAAACCAAGTATGGGATTACGGTACTATCGCTAATGTGAAAGAGTTTATACATGATGGGCATTCTATTCCTTAGGTTGTGGACCAAGTGAGTTTGTTCCGGATTTGATGGTTGTTCTTATGTGTCTTGGAAAAAGTTTATTGTGGAACCTTAAAAGGTTATTAGACCGGTACGGTACAATCTGAATCAACTTGAGGTTCGTGGATGGATTTAAATGTGAATTTGTACTCTATACCAGAGGAATGTGATCATTTCAGCATATCGTTGTTTACAGATGAGTCTTTGGGCTTTGGATTTTATTTCTGTCATCATCTATTCCATATAATACTTTATTGTGCCATGTGGGTTGTGAGAAGACTTGATTATTCGCACATGTGGTGTGGTCCCGTGTAGCTTGTGGTGCTATATGAGCAGGATGGCTCTCAAGATACAGGTCATTTATTGCACCTTAGTCGTGCTTGAGTTTCATAGTGTATGGCACTATTTGTCTCCTCGGGGATGGTATTATGCACTTGGCGTGCTTGTGGTGGACATTCGGGCATTTCGTAGGTATGATGATTCTAGCTCGGTAGGTATTTCCTTATAGATTATTATGTGTGGATCGGGTCGCACGCCTCCATGAGTACATTGGTTGGATTGGGTGTCACACCTCTATGGGTGTATTGTTTTGATCGGGTGGCACGTCCCCACGGGTATCATGGTTGGATCAGGTTGCACGCTGCAATGGTATCATGTGTGGATTAGGTTGCACGCTGCAACATTGTGATGTTGAGTACAGCTCCCCATATCTATTCTTGTGTGTTTTGTTTCTCATTTTCTGAGGAGGGTTCATGACATCTTTTCGGTTGTTTAATTAATTACGTGGGTTGAGTAGTTCTTTCCAGAGTTCATTTTTCCTTATGTATCACATTTGATTTGTAGCTTGTTGGCACATTGCGGCGTAATGTGAAATCTTAGATAGTGTTTGCGATGGATTATTGCCGGAGAAGCTTGTACTGGGTCAGACGAGATTATTGAACATGGGATCAGTGCGATCGAATTAATATAAGGCACATTAAAGACCAAATATCATTAGTCAGTCCAGAATGAGGTAATGTTTCTTCTCAGGAGGAGAGACTCCATAAATTGTTATCCGGCAGGTGGTTATGGAGTTTCTACATATCTCTTCCATCGTGGTTGTACTTAAAGAGTTCAAACAGGACTTATATGCGTCATGAGGTGTGTTTTGGGCATCGGATTTGTAGGATTTCGGCTATTGTGGCCAGAGGGTGTTATTATGGTCATGTGAATTGTGCGGTGCATGGTGTGAATTCGGTCATGTTAAGTGGGAGAGAATGTAACGACCCGACCGGTCGTTTTGAGCTCTAGCGCGTCATTCAGTGGTTTGAGGCCTTTACTAGCCTCACTTAAGGTATTATTACTTGCACGTGTGGTGGAGATAAATTTGTGGAAGTTCGGAGTTGATTTGGATGGAAAAATTCTCAATTCGGAAGCTTTAAATGGGGAGAATTAACTAAGGTTTGACTTTTGAGTAAACAACCTTGGATTTTACCTCGGAATCGGCACCTATTGTGGAACGTTGGCATTTTGGAAGAATTTCATGAATTTGGGTTGAAGTGTATTTCAATGTTATCGATGTCCATTTGGGATCCCGAGCCTGGGAATATCTCTGTATGGTGATTCTAGTCTTAGGAGCGCGTCCGGATGTGGAGTTACAGGTCTGTAGGTCATATCAGAGTCATTTGGCGAAAGTTGGAAAGTTGAAGGTTTTGGGAAGTTTGACCGGGAGTGGACCTTTTGATATCGGGGTCAGATTCCGATTCTGGAAGCTGGAGTAGGTCCGTAATGTCGCATGTGACTTGTGTGCAAAATTTCCGGTCAATCGGACTTGAATTTGATGGGTTTCAGCATCAAATGTAGAACTTTGAAGTTCTAAAGTTCATTGAGCTTGAATTGGGATGTGATTCATGATTTTAGCGTTGTTTGATGTGATTTGAAGGCTTGACTAAGTTCGTATTGTGTTTTAAGACTTGTTGGTAGGTTTGGTTAAGGTCCCGGGGGGCCTCGGGGTGGTTTCAGATGGTCAATGGATCAATTTGGAGCTTTGTTGTATTGCTGAAGGACCTGAGTTCTGGTGCAATCACACCTGCAGAGTAAGGGCCCAAGTATGACGCCATAAAAGCGGCAAGGGAAGCGCAGAAGAGGACGCTGGCTGGGCAGTGTTGGGACCACATATGCGTTTGTTTCGCCGCAGAAGCGGGACCGCACATGCCGAATGGGACAATGCAGAAGGTGAGGTTAGCCAAAAGGCCTGGGTCATAGAATCGGGTGTAAACTCGCATGTGCGCAAGCGCAGAAGTGCTTGAGGATCGTAGAAGCGGAAGCGACGATGCACTACATGGAGGAAATCAGACTTCTTATAGCATTTGCTGCACACATGGAATTCACTCTTCATCAGATGGATGTTAAGAGTGCCTTTCTTAATGGCTATCTGAAGGAAGATGTATTTGTCAAGCAGCCTCCAGGTTTTGAAAGCAAGGAGTCACCTGATTACGTATATAAACGCGACAAGGCTCTGTATAGTCTCAAACAAGCACCAAGAGCATGGTACAAACGATTATCAAAATTCCTGCTAGAACATGGGTATAAACGAGGCAAAATTGACAGTACCTTGTTCCTAAAGGAAAAGGGTAAGGAACTCGTGGTTGTTAGAATATACGTGGATGATATTATATTTGGGGCGACTTCTGAAAAATTGAGCAAGGAATTTGCTATGCTTATGGGGAATGAGTTTGAGATGAGTATGATGGGTGAGCTAAACTTCTTCTTAGGCTTGCAAATCAAGCAAAACTCAAATGGAGCAATAATCCACCAACAAAAGTATGTGAAAGAATTGCTCAAGAAGTTTAAAATGGAAGACTCAAAGGAAATACACACTCCCATAGCCACATCTAAAAAATTAGATGTGGATGAACCTGGTTCATCCGTTGATCAGAGGTTATACAGAGGGACGATTGGGTCTCTATTATATCTCACTGCCAACAGACCTGATATTGTGTTCAGCGTGGGACTATGTGCTAGGTTTTAGGCAAATCCAAAAGAGTCCCACCTCACTACAGTGAAGAGAATTTTGAGATATTTGAAAGGCACCACTGATTTGTGCCTTTGGTATCCTAAAGGTAGTAATTTCGACCTTGTAGGATATGCTGATGCTGATTATGCAGGTTTCCTGGTTGACAGGAAAAGTACTTCAGGTATGGCTCACTTTCTGGGTTCATGCCTTGTGTCTTGGGCTACCAAGAAACAAAATTCAGTAGCCTTGTCTACTGNTATGCAGGTTTTCTGGTTGACAAAAAGAGCACCTCAGGCATGGATAACTTTTCGGGCTCCTGCCTTGTGTCTGGGGCTACCAAGAAACAGAATTCAATAGCTTTGTCTACTGCTAAGGCTGAATATGTGGATGCAGCCTCTTGCTGTCCTCGGTTGCTATGGATCAAGCAACAACTCATGGACTTTGGTATAGATGTGGGATGCATTCCTATTTTCTGTGATAACACTAGTGCCATTAGTATGACAAAGAACCCGGTTCATCATAAGAGAACTAAGCACATAGATGTTAGGCACCATTTCCTGAGGGATAACTATGAAAAAGGAATGATCTCAATTGAATTGTGTGCTACTGATCAACAAATTGTAGATATATTTACTAAAGCACTGAGTAGGGAGCATTTTGAGAGTAACAGGATTGAATTAGGGATGATTAAAATCACCTGATTAAAAAAAAGCAAAAATCGAAAAAAAAATGGAAATTTTTTTCGGCTAGAAACACTAACATAGATAATCAACCAGACTAATCATTGCTCAGCATCATGACTTTACTGTCATACTCTCTTGCATGTATTAATATGATTGTCTGGTTGCTAATGATGTTTCTCTATCTTTATAAATTGAGGCAAATTAAGGACTTTAACAGGATGAACCTGGTTCATCTCTACTGGTTCATCTGACTGACAAGGTGTGTGCTCATCTCTATACAATTATTGAACTAATTATAGTCACACATGAGTAGTATTCTATCTATATTTGGTTCATTTAAAATTCTTTGTACTAATCCCTAAATGAACATGTTACAAGAAGTCTCATCAGTACTCAATTAGCCTAGAGGTAGGGAACTCTTAACTTCCTAATCAATGACACTCCTACGACTGTTAGACTCACACTTGAATAAATATTCTGCCCGTTGTATAATTAATAGCCATATCTTATATAAGGGTCATCAGTACTCTTTTCTTCATAAAGTAACCGTCGAGCCAAGATCATTATTCTTCAAACCCAAAATTGATCACTTTTCTTTTCTTCCTAACAACACTCGTAATCATGTCTTCACCACCATCTGCTTCGTCTTCTTCATCGCCAAATCGTGATTATGATGGAGGGAATTATGAATCAGATTCAAATTCTCCATCTGTATACAGTTCTCAATCACCAGAAAGAACCTCAACCCCTGAAAACCCTCATATTCCAGAACCCATATCTAACCCTAACCCAGCCCCTTGTGGTCGTCGTGTAAAGGTTCTTGCCAGAAAATCAGTGGCTTCTGGGTCCCGTGAAAGATTCTTGGAGGCAATTCTACAGGCTAAAAAGGATAATAATTCTGAATCATCAAGTGAATCTTTTAAATCAGCCAACGAGGAGGAAGCACCTGGTTCATCAAATTCTGAACAAGGTAATCTTGATGCAATTTCTGAATCTGTTAATGCTGAGAACAAGTTTGTTTTGGTTGGTTTGGTAGTTGATGTTGAAGTGCCGAGTAGGCGAAGAAAATTGGGAAAAGGTAAATTTCTTGAGGGAGAGGGATTTGGGGAGGATGGTACCACATTGGCTATCTGTAGTCCCATTCCTGAGAAGGTTGGAGAAGATGTCACAGAGTTAGGGGGAAGTGTAGTCGAGGAAGCAGCGGCAGGTTTAGCAAGCTTGAAGAAAGGAGCAAATTAACCTGTTTCATCTAGGGACGAGACGTTGGCTTAAGTAAACTGGGGGAGTCCTATAACCCCAAGAAAAGGAGGACTCAGAAGTCCAAGAAGGCTACTAACCCAGTTCCTTCTAAGAAGAGGAAAGCTTCTGTAGCTGCTGATGCTCTTGCTCCTAAGGTGTGTGCTACACGTAGTTCTGTGAGAGAGGAAGAAGAATTGTTTGAGAAGGCTCTGCTAGAGAGCAAGAAAAAGAGAGCTGCAAAGGGAAAGTCTAAAGTAGGAGAGCTTGTGGAGACTGTTGAGGTTGAAGAGGATACGATGGACCTGGTCCATCATGAGGAGCAGACTGCTCCTGTTGTGGTTGAGGCACCAAAATCAAAAAGGGCTAAGGCTTCTTCAAAGAAGTCAGCTACAGTCTTCCACACCTACAAGAACCGTTAAAAGGACCAGGTCTAAGGCAAGAAAAGTGAAAGTCGTTGAGAAAGATGATGATAAAGAGTGGAGTGGAGAAGATGAGGGGGATGTTGGTGAGGTGACTGACAGAATCACCTTGTTTGGCAAAAGAACAATTCTGAAGGGAAAGTTGTTGAAGGATCTCGAGGAACCTGGGATGAGATACCTGTTGGACACACTGGATGTTTAGGGGTGGAATAACTGTAACGACCCGACCGATTGTTTTGTGTTACCAGATCCCGTTCCCCTAAATGAAACTTCCCATATAGGCTTTTTATGATTTATGACTTGCGGGGACTGGTGGTCCGGGATTCGGAGGTGTTTAGAGTGCTATAGGAACAATTGGTTCCTTAAGGTTGGCCTTTAAGGCCAAGTTTGACTTCGGTCAACATTTTGGGTAAACGACCTCGGAATCGAGTTTCGTCGGTTCCGGTAGCTTCATGTGATGATTTTGGACCTGGGCGTATGTTCGGAATGGGTTTCTGATGACCCAAGGAAATTTCGGCGCCCATTATTGAAATAAGAAGTTCCTTAAGTTGCTATTTTGGTTTGGGACATGTTTTTGTGTTATCGAGGTCCGAATGGAATTTCGAGATCCGGAATAGTTCTATTATTTTAATTATGACTTGCCTGCAAAATTTGGTGTCATTCCGAGTTGTATAGGTCGGTTCGACGCAATGTTAGCGAAATCTAGAAAACTTAAAGTTCATAAGTTTAGTTCTTGGGGTTTTAAGGTGTGATTTTGAGTTTTAGCGTTGTTTGGGGTGTTCCGAAGGCTCGAGCGAGTCCATATTATGATTTAGGGACTTGTTGGTATATTTAGACGGGGGCTCGGGTGGGCCCAGGTGCCTCTCGGACACCACACGAGGCCAAAAACCAGCTGAACACAGTTGCTGGTGTGCCTGTTCTGGTGTGACCGCAGGTGCGGTTGCCCAGTCGCAGGTGCGGGACAGCTCCTCGGGTCCCAGCCTCGCATGTGCGACCCCCAGTAGTCTGGCCAATTCACGCAGGTGCGGAATAAGTTCCGCAGGAGCGGAGCCGTAGGTGCGGTCTCCACTCCGCAGGTACGGGCCCAGGCTCCCCAGTCCATTTTTGCAGGTGCGAGCCTTTGCTCGCAGGTGCGAGAGCGCAGATGCGGTCCTCGAGCTGCAGGTGCGAAAACACTGTCCAGACATTGTGTTATTATACACGGGTCTTAACACATTTTTCTCACTTCTTCTTCTTCCTTGGGGCGATTTCCACCATTGTTGAGGGGCTAACGACCTGGTCATCTAAGGTAAGTAAAGTCCACTCTAATATTAGCTTCATGCATGGATTTCTAGCTTAATTAATTACCTAAATTAGTGAAAAAAAATCATGAATTGGGTAGTAACCTAGAGCTTGCGATAATTTGAGAGCTTACCCGTGAATTTGCTATGAAATCAAGTAAGAATCGTAGATTAATGATCCTTAGGCTTTTGGTGAGTCTTCCCTTTGAGAATTATTGGAATCCGAGCGTGCAGACCTGGGGTTGGATTTTGGGAATTCTTCAAGAATGTTGAATTATTGAATAAATAGGATAATTTCCCTACTTTGAGCATGGATGTCATTGTACCGTATTTGGTTAGTTGCGAGTCCTCGGGTATAGAGTTCGGAGATTCGGGCGCATCCTTGGTCTGAGGGGTAGATTCGACATGAGGTGAGTCTCCTTTCTAACCTTGTAAGACGGAATTGTCCCCATAGGTGTTATATATGCTGTGTGTAATTGTTTTGGGGGCTACGTGCGTAGTGACAAGAGTCCGTACGTAGCGACTATTATATCATGTCGGGTAGTTTTAGGACTCACGAGCATGCTATTACGTGCCTTATGTGTATCTTTAGCCAAACTTTGAGTTGTTTATCATCTTTGAACTAGTATGCTCATTATCTTTGAACTAGTATGCAAATAGTAGAGATTTGCCTCTGAATTTCCGGTGAATTAATCCTTGTTGCAAGTATAGCCTCTACTAAGCTTATTGATAAATTTGACATATATATATATATATATATATGTTAATTATATAAAAGAGTCAGCACTCGAGTCGCAGGTATGATTCACAATCGAGGGGAGCTTTATGTTAATTATATATAAGAGTCAGCACTCGAGTCGCATGTATGATTCGCGATCGAGGGGAGCTTTATGTTAATTATATATAAGAGTCAGCACTCGAGTCGCAGGTAAGATTCGCGATCGAGGGGAGCTTTATGGTAATTATATATAAGAGTTAGCACTCAAGTCGTAGGTATGAATCGCGATAGAGGGGAGCTCTATGGTAATTGTATATAAATGTGTCAGCACCCGAGTCGCAAGTATGATTCGCGAGCGGGGGAAGCTTTACGTCCATTCAGTGACTAGATATTTCCTTATGTCTCCGACCGGTTGTCCTACCCTTATGTGCGCTTGGACTTTTGGGTACTATTTTCCATTGATATTGACTTGACAGATATTTGGGGGAAAAAGGAATGTGTACATTGTTGCTCATTTTCAGTAGTTACCTGGTTTTTCTGTATTTGATAGATATCTGCTGCTTACTGTCTCACATGTCTATTGCATTCCGTATATCCTGTTTCACATTATTACTGTTGGACCTTAGTGAGTGTCATGTCGACCTCTCGTCACTACCTCTTCGAGGTTAGGCGGGATACTCACTGGGTACATATATATTTATGTACTCATGTTGCACTTCTGTACTTAATTGTACAGGTTCTGAGGCTGGTGTTTCTAGTTATCCGACCAGAGCTTGACTTATCTTCTGGACCGGACTCCACGGTGAGCTGCACCCCCTGACATTCCTCAGTTGTTCTATGGAGTTATCTTTTTGTATATTTCTGTCTATTCCTCTCAGACAGCAGTACAATTTTGTATCATCTTTTGTATATTCTACTAGTTCGCCTGTTGACTTGTGACACTAGTTCCTAGCACGCACATAGTAGATTCTTATTTTGGTACTGTATATATATTGGATCACGATCATTTTGGTTGTATGTATTTAAATTGGTAAATGTTTCCGCTTTTATTTAAATGAGCTAAGTTTAGAACATTGGGAAATATGTGGGATTGGTATGTTAATAAGGAAAATCTCACTAGTAAACAATTGTTGGCTTGCCTGACTCCGGTGTTGGGTGCCATCACGAACCGTGTGGGATTTTTTGGTCGTGACAAGAACATGGTCCTTCACATGGAAGGAAGTTTGGCTAGAGCTGAACTGGTGGAGTTCATGGGTAATGCAGTGGTCAAGGACGGCAGGGTCACTACCACAGTCAAAGGAATTCAAGTCTCCTTTGATGCTAAAGAGCTGGGAGAAATTTTGCACATTCCTGCTGAGGGCTACGAAGATTACACTAGGCAAAGATGGCCTAGTTTGGATTATTTAGCCTCAACAATCAACATTACCAGATTCATCAGTGAAATTGAACCCCGGCCAGTCTAAAAAAGTGAAATGAAGCCAGAGCACAAGTTGCTCTTCTAGTTTGTCATCAAGTTCTTGCTGCCAAGACAATAACGAAGGCACATATCCAACTATATGGATATGACCTTGACGGAGTGTTTATATAGGGGAAAGCAGATCAACTGGCCAGCCTTCATCATCCAACTCTTGGACAGAGTTGTGAATGGAACAAAAGCACATGCAATCCCATATGGCTTTATTCTGACAGTTGTGCTTGCTCATTTTGATGTTCCTGTGAAAAGGGCTGAGATGGCTACTGCCAAGGACTATTTTGGGAAGGATACTTTGCTGACTTGTGATTATAATGTCAATGTTCCTACAGATGAACCTGGTTCATCTAGGACGTAGCCTGTCAACAGCAAAGTCAGAACTCTGGTGCGGGAAAGCGAGATCAAGGATATGGAGATCCTTCGTTTGAAATCTCGTTTGATTAAGCTTGAAGCTGAGCGGGATGCTCTCAGGGCAGAATTAGCAAAAGATAAGGAAAAGAACGAGGGTGTTCTTAACCAGATGCTTTCTCTTCTACAAACCAAGACCACAACCTCCTATGCACCTTCCCATCCTTAGGCTGTCCAAAGCTACCAAAAAACTCTCTTTGACCAGTTGTTCTGTTTATGTTGTTTTTATTCTGTCTTGCTCATGGTTATGGCTGTTTTTTGTTTTTTTTTATATGGTGTTTGATGTTCGTTCCTAATTATGAATTTGTTTTTGTTATTTACTTGTCTCTATTTCTTAGATAGCTTACATTTATTGGTTTCTTATGATGATTAATCATGTTTGCACCTGCAGTTGCCTCAGTGGCCATGAGTAATTGTTAACAACACTGGTAAGTTTATCATTTTGCAAACTTTTTGATGATGCCAAAAGGGGGAAGACATATGCTTTTATATTTCAAGTTATATTTATAACCTAATAATGAACATGTTTTCTCTATGATAAATGATTAAAAACATACAAAGTGTTTAAAGTGTATACAGCGAGAAGCACAGAGTTTGTCATCATCAAAGAAGCAAAATTCCCAGAGATTGTGCAAGAAGAATTATTGTGCGATACAAAGGCTACAGACTAGCTAGAAGAACCAGTTCCATTTGTTTGTCATTGAGGCTAGTTGGTTGTAGTAGGCGATTTAATATTGTATCTTTTCATCTTTTATAGAAGCAATTGTAATAGGTACACAATTGTTCAAGTTAGAGTTAACATGAAGCTTGTAGAAATTAGCTAGAGGCTAGTTACTACGAAGGGATTAGAGTTAGTCCTAGGATTACAAAAGATTTTATTTTGTAAGTCCGTTTGGCTTAGAGTTTAGTGAAGAGTTTGAGCAAAATCCTACTGAGGAGGAGGTCGTGGTTTTTTCACCTTTTGAGCCAGGTGCTTTCCACGTAAAAATCTTTGTGTTTTTACTTTACTGCTTTTATTATTCCACAACAGTAGATGTTAGAACACCAAGAAGAACCAGATTCTTCTAGAGAGATAGCACTCAAAAAATTGGATACCACACAAATTAACCTATCTTCTTGTGTGGTATTGACGTCTAAAACATCACCTGCGTATACATTGTGCCTTTACTTTGAGCTGTTATTGTTGTACTTACATATTGGTGTGACTTATTGTTATTTTCCTGTACTTGACTTTTATCTCAATTGTTGTTGCACTGTCCATGTCTTTAATTTGCTTAATTTACGTGTCGTATCTATCGATTTCTATGGGAAGGACGAGAGTAAAATCACGAAGGGTGATGCCGTGCACTTGTTCTATTAGAAGTTAAGTTTGAAATACAATTATTGGGAAAGTATTGAAGAAATTACATTTAAAGACTTTCCTTCTGTAAAGTATATATACGTATTCGGAGAAATTCCCTTACAAATGAAGGATTCTATAAAAAGAAAAAGAAAAACGGATTATACTTTAAAGTTTTCAATATAAATTTGTGGGTGAAGGGATTACCTTCGAACAATTTATTAAATTGTTGGAGTTGTTGGCTAAGGTCGGAGGTGGAGATTATCGCAGTCCTGAGTTACTACTTGTTCTTACTGTATTGTGGGTTTAGGTTTTTTGGTTGTGTCCCCGTCCATCCTTCTGTGTAATATTATGACATTCCATCAATTTATTGCTATTTTTTCTCCTCCCGCATTGCATTGTTATGTAGTTAATTATATTGTGTAATCTTTATGCAGATGTCATATTCCGTCATTTTCTATATTTATGATGTTCGTTTTCTTATACTAGTGGGTGTCTTGACTAGTCCTCGTCACTACTTTACCGAGATTAGTCTTGATACTTACTGGGCACCACTGTGGTGTGCTCATACTACTCTTCTGCACATTTTTGTGCATATTCCAGGTTTTCGCATCGCCGACCGACTGAGTCTTAGGAGCGCGGTTGCTAGAGTGGAGACTCAAGGTAGAACCGCTTCAGCGTTCGCGGTTTCGGAGTCACCATCTTATATTTTGTTCATACACTATTGTATTTATTCCGAACAGTGGTAATTAGAGATTTTAGTGTAAATTCCTTAAAGCTTATGACTTGTACTCGCCGGATTTTGGGAAGATGTTCAAAGCATAGATAGTTATTTCAAAAAGCATTTAAAAGTTTGATATTATGATTTATGTTTATTTAATATTAGGCTTACCTAGTCCTTAAGACTAGGTTCCATCACGATGCCCAACAGAGGGAAAAATTGGGTCGTGAAAAGTTGGTAACTGAGCTCTAGGTTCATAGGTGCTACGAGTCATAAGCGATTTTGGTAGAGTCTTGTGGATCGGTATGGAGACATCTGTACTTATCTTCGAGAGGCTACAGAACTATTAGGACAATTTCACTTCCTTCATTCCTATCGTGCGAGTTCACCAGATGCGGTTCCTGATAATATTACCCCCGGAGCAAAGGTTTCTAGGGGCAGAGGCAGAGGTCGACAAGAAGTACGTGCCGCAGTTGGAACATCTACTAGAGCAGTCGTAAAGAAACCGACAGTAGTCCTAGTCGGAGGATCGGATTGATTCCAAGTGTACCAGCTACTTCACAAATCAGGGGAGGAGCTCGGACTCCCGCCATCTACACTCCAGAGCAGCGAGATCATTATTGGTCAGGTTCCAGGTGTCATAGAAGCACAGCATGTGGTTTTAGTTCAGCCCGTGGTTAGGGCAGCAACATCGGAGGAAGAACACCGTGGACTTGGGAGGTACCGGAAGTACCACCCTCATATATTTCAGTGGACTGGCAACAGATGATTCCTAGGGTTTCTTGGAGGAGCGTCACTATATTCTTCAGACTACAGGTATTGTGGAGGTGAGCGGAGTTTTTTTGTCACGTCTCAACTCAGAGGAGCGATTTGTCAGCGGTGGCGGTCATACGAGTTGGGGTAGCCCGGCCGAGTCAGCTTCACTTGCATGGATTCATGTTTCAGAGTTGTTTTGAGGGAGTTTTCACCCCAGTCCCTCCGAGATGCATGGTGCGCGGAGTCTGAGCAGTTGCGTTAGGGCACTATGTTAGTGTTGGAGCACTATGTCGGATTCGGTGAGTTGGCCAGATATGTATCTCACTTGGTTGTTTCAGTTGGGAAGCGAGTTCGTACATTCATTAGGGGACTCATGCATGATATTCAGTTCAGCAAGACTCGAGGGTTAGAGTCGGATGCCTTGTTCAGCAGGTAGTAAGGGTCGCTTGCCGGTTAGAGAGCATGTGGGACTGGGAGCGAGAGGACAGACGAGATCAGGAGAGATAGTTCAGGGAGGCAAGGAGGCCTCGCAGACCGGAGAAATCTACTGGTCCTTATTATAGAGGCAAGGTACGACACGGTAGGGGTTTTGTGGGTCATCTGGTTCAGTTGAATTACCAGTTTTGCATGGGGTTTCAGGTACTCATCGATCTCAGAATAGTCACATTGCACAGTTTCCACAGCCACGTCGGCAGAGTGGTTGTTTTGAGTATGGAGATACCAGGCACAGGGTGAGAGGTCATTCCAGGATCCAGGCAGTTGTGTCACAGTAGGGGGTGTTCAGGTGAGTAGAGGGCGCCCAAGAGGGGGAGGCTCGGCCTATTGATGTGTTTCATATAGTAGGCTAAAGGCCGTTGTGCTAAGATATTATCATACATGTATATTCTGATGTGTTACAGAGGGGCACCATTTGTATTTCATTATAATCCTGCTGCTCGGGACGAGTTTCCCTTATTTGTTGCCTTATTGATAAGTGAGTTTCATGTTTTGCACTCTATTTTCTTCATGCTTGCTCCCGTTGGGAAATTCTGTGAGTGGTAACCCGTGTCTATCGTTGTTTATTCATCAATTAGAGGGGTAAGACTAGAAGTGAATCCTTGTTATTCATCATGGTGAGCTTTATGTGATTTTTTCCCAAGTATTTTGTTTACCGACTATGATTTGATACTCCATTGAGATGTGAGTTAAGTGAGCGTATGATTTTGTTAGCCGAGACGAGTTAGTGAGATATTTCAATTGGTATGATATATATTCGGCATGTGATATAGAGCTGAGGGCGAGGTCCTCGTGATATTTGTGATTCGATATGTTTGGACCAGGCTGAGTACCGCGGTGGAAATTTTATCAGGATGGGATCCTTGTGATTTGTTCATATGGTTTTCTTCTTCCTTGTTATATTGCTTTTGTAAGTCAGTATTGATAGAGAAGTTGTGCCTATGGCCTTGTTTGATAGTTTCTGTATATGTTTCTATTTTCATATTCAGTCATTTCATTATTTGCTTTTTTAGTTTAGCTTGCGGGATGTGAGCCCGGTGGTATTAGTTGTGACTCGGTGATTCGGGTGTCCGATAATGAGGTCTTCGTGTTTATTGCATCATTATCGATATTATGGGACTTGGAAACAGAGTTCTTTTAGATGTGAGGCTAATTGCCAATGCTGAGTTGATTTTGGGCAGCTATTGTGATCAGAAGTGTAATTGTGAGCTCATGTGTGATGTGCTATATTGTGTGGTGGTACCTTATGGGTATAGTCATGATTTAATGCAACTGGTTGAGGCTAATGCCGTATATGGATTTAGAATCGGGTCTTTTTGAAATGAGTAGAAGGTGAGAAATTGGGGTATGAGGCTTATCGGTGATGATAAGAAGGCTAAATTGCAGTTGTGATGGCGTTATCAGGCTTATGTAGGTTGGGGTGACGTGGGATCACCCGAGGGTGTGTGTAATCAGTGATTGGATAAGTTCGAGGTGAATCTTGATACGTTCGAGGATTAACGTTTGTTTTAAGAAGGGGAGAATGTAACGACCCGACCGGTCATGTTTAGAATTTAAGCTCCGTTCGGTGGCATAAGGTCTTGAACAGATTCACATTATGTATATCGACCTGTGTGCGTGGTTGGATTCAGTTACCGGATGATCCGGAATCAAATTGGAAGAGAATTTTCAATTTTTGAAACTTAAGTGATAGAAGTTAACCGGAGGTTTGACTTTTGAGTAAAAGGCCTCAAAATCAGTTTTGGATGATGCCAACAGGTTCGTATGATGATTTTGGACTTAGGCGCGCGTCCGGAATTGGTTTTGGAGGTCCGTAGAGTAATTTGAGGTAATTTGACGTCATTTCGGGTTGAATTGATAGGTTTCGGCACGAGTTTTGATCTTTGAAGATTTGAAAATTCGTAATTTTGATTTTTGGTTTGATTCGTTGATTTGGTGTTGTTTTATGTTATTTGAAACCTCGAGCGAGTCCGTGTTAGGTTATATGACTTGTGTGAGTGGTTGGACGGGGTCCCGGGGACCTCAGGTGTGTTTCAGATGGGGTTCGGGTCAATTTCTTTCAAATAAATGTTGTTGTTCTATCTAATGTCTTTCCTTATATGCAATCTCATAGGCTTATCCGCGATCGCATAGTGTCAATTTTGCATGTTGTTTTTCCTTCTATGCGATCACATAGGCATAGCCGTGATTGCATAGTGCCCTATCGAACCGCCCAAGTTTTTCTTCTACACGTTCGCATTGTTCTTTAATTTGGGCATCAAATTATTCCTTCAATGCGATCGCATCCCCTGCTTCACGATCGCATGCTGTAGCTTTAGGCAGTAGATAATTCCTTCTATGTAATCGCACGAAGTATCTCGCAAACGCATAGTGCAAATTGGACATTAGCCATATTTTCCTTCTATACGATCGCATTAGTACCTTCGCGATCGCATAGCACCTTTTTGGTCAACAACATTTCTTCTTCTATGCGATCGCATCCTTTGGTCCGCGATCGCAATACTCAAATATCTGGGAAGACAGAATATAATCTAAAACCGAGGGTTTCACCATTTTTATCATATTTTGACTTCTAGAGCTCGATTCTTGGCGATTCTTTGAGGGTTTTTCACACAATTCGAATGGGTAAGTGTTCTTCAACTAGGATTAAACATATTCCATGAATTAGTTCTTGTTTTTATCATATAATTTGTGTTTTGAGTTGGGAAAATTGTGGGTTTTGAAAGAAAATTCCTAAATTGAAAAATCGCGATTTGAGGGATCAAATGATATCGAAATTCGATAAATTTTGTATGGTTGAACTCGTATCAGGATGGGTATTCGGATTTTATAAAATTTGATGGGTTCCGAGGAGCGGGCTCGGGGGTCGACTTTTTGGCCGATTTTTATATTTTTGTAAAGATTGAAAATTTATTATTCGGAATAGTTCCTTATACATTTTATGTGTATTTTGAAGTTGTTTTAGTTGATTTTAAGCTGTCTGGAGGTCTTTTCGCACAAGAAGTCCATTTTAGAGTACCAGATTGTCGTCTTTGAGGTAAGTATCTTGCCTAACCTTGTGTGGGGGAACTACCCCTTAGGATTGAGTCTTCTATGTTGATTGTAGCCCGTGTATGCGAAGTGACGAGTGCATACTCGGACTTATTTGCAAATAGGTTGAAATTTTAGGATTCTTAGGTCCTTATACTTCTTGTGTATGAAGTTGTTATTACTATGACAGCGTTCTTGATTGCTAATTTCATCCTTTCCTGCTTAAATTAGAATTACTTGCTTTTAGATTTCTTTGTTGTTTATTTGATCTTAATTGACTTAGCTGAAGATTTTACCTCTTCTATCATTATGCTATATCTTTCTTCATAAACTTCCTACTTAGCTAAAATTTGTATTATCTTGCCTCTTAATTGTTTAGTATATTGGAGTATTTATATGTTGGTTTCAAGCATGCCCTTGGGTCGTATATTGTGATGGATATGATATTTCATTAAGCACTACTTAGTCTTAACTTGATGACTATACATGTTGATGGTATTTTCTTGGCATTTCCTATTGCGGAGCATTGATTCAAGTTAATATTTATTCCGTGAAGCTAGTTAATTAAGTAAGATTGGTTATAGTTGTTTTCCCTTGCCGGGATGATATTGTTTTCATTGTTGAATCCCTTGCCAGGACAGTATGGTTTCTATTATTGTTCATGTTGTTGATGATATTGTTTTCATTGTTGACTCCCTTGCCAGGATAGTGTGGTTTCTGTTGTTGTTTATGATGTTGATTCCCTTGTCGGAATGCTATCATTTCATTTGTTTGGGTGAGGAAAGAGTGTAAAGCACGAAGGGTGATGTCGTGCCATTTCATTTACATTATCATGTGTCACAACCCTAAATCCATAAGGTCGTGATGGCGCCAGACATCATTGTCAGGCAATTTAATCATTAATTAATTGAAATAATTTCTTGTTTTAGCATTTATGGAAAACAATACCTTTCACTTTATTACATAGTAACTACATAAAATCCATTAAGTAAATACAATGGTTTAAATAGTCCTATTTTAGCAAATATATCCCAACACATCCCAGAACCCAGTGTCACAAGTACATGAGCAATTTCTAAGAATTTTACAATTTCTACAAAGCTTGTCTGAAATACAAGTGGACAAGGAAATTAAAATAATGTAATACAGTACGAGGGAGACTCCATCAGCTGCGGATCACCTCTGGATGATGTAGCTCGCCTAAGTCTCCAAATCCACCACAACGCTATGAAGGTACTTGTGCAATAAAAAGAACAGCAAGTGTAGCATGAGTACAAAAACAACGTGTACTCAGTAAGTCGCCCGCCTAACCTCAGAGAGGTAGTGATGAGAGGTCAAATTAACACTTGATAAAGGTCAATTTAGTATATTCAAGTGTAATGCTAAGCATGATTATCATAGGCAATTTATTAAAATCAGGAATAAATAATATCAACTCTTTTCACATTTAACACTTTAAATCTTCATCGTATTAATATCAATTAATCAACATGGGTGATTTGATCAAATAACAAATAATCAACCGGAAGGAACAACGTCTTCCAAAAAATCTTTAATAACTTTAAATCTATGTATTTTACTTGACAACTTAAAATTTCAGGTCAGTAATCAGGCAAAATCACAGCAAATACGCAGTAAATATCATGCGGAAGCAATGCCGAGGGTCGAACGGCGCGGACCAACAATAATAAACTGTGCACTGTTGAGGGTCGAACGGCTCGAACCATAGATGCATCTATCTGCCCCGCTTGCGAATCGATCATGCGACGCGGTTATACATAAATACAGGGTTATCCAGCTCACTAATCATACATGCGACTCGGGCACCCGTAGATACACATATTTACACAATAAGTCCACATTTTTATCAAGAAAGCATTTTCTCATGAAAGTGGTAAAATTCTTCTTAAAAGAACACGAGAAATAGCATTTAAATCTTTGGTTTGAAACACATTTGCCAAGTTTAATAATATTCAATAATATAACCTTATCAGGTATACAATTATCCACGGAGGAAATCAATTTTCTTTCTAGATGATTAAGGAAATGAACTCTAGTCTTCTTAGATATTCAATTACTATTTGATCATATTAGCGGTCTAATATTACTGGCAAGATCACAAGTACCACAAGTAAGGCATGTTGGTGGTCCTAGTTTACCCGGATATGGCATAATAGTATCTACGCACGGACTCCCGTCACCTCGTGCGTACGTAGCCCCCGAAGATAACATCACATACTTACTTAATTCACCTAGGGGGACAATTCCCCCTCACAAAGTTATAAAGGAGACTTAGCTCGCTCCGAAATTCCATAACCGGCCTCCAAGCCCTTCCGATGACTCGAATCGTTGCACAACGCTCCGAAACTATCCAAACAACGACAAACCAATGAAAATATACTCTAATATTTGCAAGCCTAGATCACTAGTTTTGGACTATCGAGAAACCCCCTCTGCCCGCATCCCTGGAACTTTCTTTGCTTTTTTTCTTTAAAGACCCCGCCTGCATCACACCTTCTATGATAAGGGAAATACTTCCGCACGAGTACTAATTTGATTAGCATAAATGAGCCTCTTCTGAGCCCTTGAGATTTTACATATCCGCTTCAGAAGATTACATTGGATCATTCTTGGCACAGAAGAATGAGGAAGCAAAGGTAGGGTGTGCTCTGGAACTCCAACACTTGGGTTTAACAAAAAAGGCTCAATCTTTCACTATTCAGGAGTAGTCTAAATTATAAAATTTCCCAACTCCGCTTAGTGAAATGACCAAAATGCCCTCGGGCCCACGTACTAGGAATCCGAAATTCATCGAAGATAAATTCTACCCATAGCTTTACTAGTTCAAATGTACGATTTACACTAAATTCCATGCTCAAATTCGTGGCTAAAAATCCAAATTACCATTTCTAGGTTTCTTCAAAATTTCCCAATTTTCCCACAATCTTTCATGTTTAGTCCATGCATATAACTTGTATAAATCTTAAAAACATGAAGGAATTACTTACCTATCATTGCATGAAGAAATCCTCTCTTGAAGCCTCCCAAAATCGCCCATGCCAAGATGAAAAATGAAGAAATGGCCAACAAATCTCTGTTTTAAAACATTCTGCCCAGACCATTTTCGCACNTTTACTTACCTTGTGATCCCTGATGAAAACCCTCTATTGAAGCTCCTCCAAAATCATCCATACCAAGTGAAAAATAAAGAAATGGCTAACAAATCTCGGTTTTAAAACATTCTGCCCAGGCTATTTTTCGCACCTGCGATCAAACACTCGCACCTGCGATTCCGCAGGTGCGACCAAACCTCCGCACCTGCAGTTTTCCTCAGCTCAAGCCAACTTCGCACATGCGCCCCGTAGCCTGCATCTGCGACTTTGCAGGTGCAGGAATATCATCGCACATGCGCTCCCAGTCGGTCCATCACTCGGTCACACCAGATGACAGCAAATTCTAGCCTTCTTCAAACTCTCAACTTGATCCCTTAACCACCCGGAATCCACCTGAGGCCCCCGAGACCCCGTCCAATTATACCAACCTGTTCCAAAACATAATGCGGACTTTCTCGAGGCCTCAAATAAGATCAAACAATAATGAATCCACGAATCGCACCCAAATCCCAACTTTTTGAACTTAGAAATTTCCAACCTCTACATCCGATGCTGAAACCTATCAAATCACGTCCGATTGACCCCAAATTTTGCACACAAGTCATATTCGACATTATGGACATGCTCCAACTTCTGGAATCGCATTCCGACCCCGATATCATAATTTCCACTTCCAGTCGGATTTCTCGGAAACCTTCAAATTTCTATCTTGAGCCAAATGACTTCAAAATGACCTACGGACATCCAAATTCACTTCCGATTGTGCTCCCAACTCCAGAATCACCATACGAAGCTATTCCCAGACTCGGAATCCCATACAGACATCAACATCACTAAAATGTTCTTCAAGCCAAACTTAGGAAATTCTTTCAAAATTGCTGACTTCCACAATATAAGCCAAAACTCTCCCGGGTTATCCAAAACCCGATCCGGACATACGCCCAAGTCCGAAGTCATCATACGAACCTGCTGGAACCTTCAAATCCTGATTCGGAGGTCGTTTACTTGAGATTCCAATCTTAGTCAATTTCTCCAACTTAAGGCTTCTGAAATGAGAATTTTCTTTCCAAACCAACTCTAAACTTCCCGAAATTCAATTCCGACCACAACTACAAGTCATAATACCTGAAATGGAGCTTCTCACGACTTCAAACCACTGAACGACGCGCTAGAGCTCAAAAGGACCGGTCGGGTCGCTACATTCTCCCCACTTAAACAGACGTTCATCCTCGAACGTGCTAAGAACTGCTCTGGAGTTATCTGAAATCACTGTTTAACATTTCGAGCACCTTCCTGTGCTACCACAACCCGGTTGAGTACATTAGCTTGATCAAATCTAAATATTTCTTCTTTTATCCATATAATAAGCTCAGAACCTAGTTCCAATACTTGAAATTCTCTGACAGGCCTAGTTCCAATATATAAACACCGTATCAACTACCACACGACATACCAGAACATGACTACATGCCTTTTCTGAATCAGCACCATGCACCGCATAACTCATCATCTGACCACAACAACACTCCCTTAACCTAAATAGCCAAAATTCCACGAATCTGATGCTCTCAATGCACCTTATGACATATATACATACATCTTGCTATAATGCTGACGATACCACCACAACGGAGGAGATGTGTACAAATTCATATCTAACTGCAGAGTTAACAAATCATTGAATATCTCATCTTGACTAGAATCATCACCTCATTATGAACCTGAATAATGGTATTTGTTCTTTAATATACACTTCATCCCTATCACACTGATCCCTGATCCGAATCTCGTCTCACCGAGTATGAACTGCTCAGACAACAAATCACCCCAACGTGACCAATAGCCTCACATGATACCACATTGTGCCAATAGGCCACAACTCGAGCATGATTATAAGAAACAACTCAGGAAGGGACTATTCAACTCACGCAACTAATATGAACTTTTCTCAGAAAATACGAAGTAGAACATAAGAAAATAAATATAGTAACCTTACTCATCATCACATTGTTGCGGCGTGCAACCCGATCCAAATAACATACCCGTGGCGACGTGCCACCCGATCCACACATAAAATTTACATAAGAAGATATACACGGAGCTGATTTTCTCACTATTACAAATTACTGAGTATCGATCATAAGCACGCTAAGTGCATAATACCATCCTGGGGAGACTGATAAAGCCGTATGCTACAAAACTTAAGCACAACTGAGGTGCGATATATATATATACACACACTCTGGATCTCAAGAGCTATCCTGCTCACATAACACCCCCACTACGCGGGACTTCCACACATAGGAAATTATCAAGTCGTTTCACAACTCACACAGCACAATCATAATATCACATGAATTTGACGAAGACGGAACAACATCTGTTGTTATAATACCTTTCCATGAAAAAAATGCTCTACTAAAATGAACATGGCTGGCTCATACGGAGCCCATAATCATATTTAAATCCATCCACAAACATCGAGTCTACCTTGATCGCACCAAACTAAGCTAATAGCTTTTACCTGGGTCCATATTAACCCATTTTCTCTCATAATACGCGAGAACAACTATCATAGCCGGGACAAACACCCCACAATCCACAACCAAATGAGCTGAACGGCTTCCAGGCATAAATTCTCAATTAAGCAATATTGCACATCCTTATACTTGGTCTAAATCTTAAATCAATCAGGTGACTACATGACACACTCATACAATATTCCTGTGGTCACGCTCCCACAACCTTCCACACAAGGTAGAAAGTATGTTCCTCCACCACTGGCCATACTACGCTGTAAGACAAATCAAGAACCCATAACCAGGGTACAAAGCCTCTTCCATAAAATATCAATATCAGGTGGTACTGAAGATAACACCAGCTTACTCTGAACATTCAAATCACTTTTTCTTGCTCTTCCGAGCTCATGACATCCTTATTAACACCGAACCGCAATCTCGATTCTTACTCCCAGTTACATACTGCTTACCGCACCTAACCTGCCAATATGAGTTAGCGCAAGAATTCCATCATCATCTGAACCACTAATAGGGTGAACACTTCATCATATAGAAACCTTTTACTCAATTCAAGAGAACAGCCACAACGCACGAGTAAATACCCACAAATCGCAATACATGCAAATCCTTAAGTAGTAGTTTGAACCACCATAACCCTTCCGGGATCCGCCTACACCAGACAGGACATAATACTCGAATGCTTCCAAAAAAAATCTATTTCGATGGATGACATGCCTCGCAAACACCAGCACAAACCATATGCATCACTTAATCACATCGAAGGAACTGATCCTTTCTCCTTTGTTAACATGATCTTGCTCAACCAATCCGTCCAATCCTTCCAAAGTCTCTTGTTAGCACTCCCTAAATACTCAAATTCTCTAGCATCATTCACACATTCTTCCTCCTACCGAAAAGCCACTAGAACCCCTTACAGAGACATGCCAACCATGCCACCGCTAACCTATTCACAGGAGATAACCCACCTGTGGAAATCACCAACTGACACCTTCCAATGACGCCGTACTGCACACCCTTTACAACATCAATATCCCATCCTAAGTGTGTTCCCATTCACGAACTTTACTTGTCCGTCCGCTCCTCATGGACATCTACTAAATGCGCGACAATATCTTCTATTTCCAAGCTATGTTGCCGCTCCCCCGCTTTGCGACTGCTTGACTTCCGCTTCTTACACCTGGCCTCCTAGAAATGGAACCACCGCCTAGCCTCAATTCGATATCATTCTCTATAGCTCTTAAACCAGCAGATCACCATGACTTCAAACTCTCCGAAGATCACCTCTCTCTAGCTGCCTTCATTATCAACACTTATCTGGTACCGAACCACCGCACCTCACGGTCTCTGCCAACCGCATTCTTCAATACTTCTTCATAATAATCTGGCCCCATGCACCCGAAGAAACCATGTAACTGACGAAATTAACACATTTCATTTGATCAAGGACGGCGATAACACATCACAGGTTAATACTCCACCTTACTTGAAAACACCAAGCCTTACTACTTTATCAACCCCAACCGGACCATTCATAATCCAAGTGCCTTTCCTCTGCCGGAACTAAAATACCAAAATCTCGAAATTACACTCTGAGAAGACCTCCCTTCAAACCATTCATCAAGACTCAACATATGGGCAAGCGTTTTACCATCATATCGACATCGCGCGATAACCAATTGTAAACATCATCACAACCTGAGCATAACCTCAACGCTCTCAAAAACATAGCTACTGAGCTGAAACAACATGTTATTCTTTTGCAGGGCCATAACAACATTCTCAACCAATTACACATGGAGAACATCTCGGATTACATTCGTAGCACCATTTCAATTCCTCAGGTTCGCGATTCATAGCAAGTGCTTCGCGACGCGTAAGATTGAGTAGGAATAAACTTACGTATAAGCCTTAAAAGAATCAAATCGCACGATGAGGAATCAAGAAGAGAAGTACTCCTAACAACCCTGTAGCCTCTCGAAGATAAGTACATACGTCTCCGTACCAATCCGCAAGACTCTACTAGACTCGTTCATGACTCGTGAGACCTAAGGGAACCTAGTGCTCTGATATCATGTTGTCACGACCCAAAATCCAGAAGGTCGTGAGGGCGTCGGACATCATTGTCAGGCAAGCCAATCATTAATTAATTGAAATAATTTCCTGTTTTAGCACTTATGAAAAACAATACCTTTCACTTTATTACATAGTAACTACATAAAATCCGTTAAGTAAATACAATGGTTTAAATAGTCCTATTTTAGCAAATATATCCCAACACATCCCAGAACCCGGTGTCACAAGTACATGAGCAATTTCTAAGAATTTTACAATTTCTACAAAGCTTGTCCGAAATACAAGTGGACAAGGAAATTAAAATAATGTAATACAGTATGAGGGAGACTCCGTCAGCTGCGGATCGCCTCCGGATGATGCAGCTCACCTAAGTCTCCAAATCCACCACACCGCTATGAAGGTACCTGTGCAATAAAATGCACAGCAAGTGTAGTATGAGTACAAAAACAACGTGTACTCAGTAAGTCGCCCGCCTAACCTCAGAGAGGTAGTGACGAGAGGTNGTACAAAAATAACGTATACTCAGTAAGTACTCAGAGAGGTAGTGACGAGAGGTCAAATTAGACACTTGCTAAAGGTCAATTTAGTATATTCAAGTGTGACGCTAACCATGATTATCATAGGCAATTTATTAAAATCGGGAATAAATAATATCAACTCTTTCCACATTTAACACTTTAAATCTTCATCGTATTAATATCAATTAATCAACATGGGTGATTTGATCAAATAAGAAATAATCAACTGGAAGGAACAACTTCTTCCAAAAAATCTTTAATAATTTTAAATCTCTGCCTTTTAAGTTGACAACTTAAAATTTCAGGCCAGTAATCAGGCAAAATCACAGCAAATACGCAATAATATCATGCGCAAGCAATGCCGAGAGTCGAACGGCGTGGACCAACAATAATAAATTGTGCACTGCCGAGGGTCGAACGGCTCGAACCATAGATGCATCTATCTGCCCCGCTCGCGAATCGATCATGCGACACAGTTATACAAAAATACAGGGTTATCCTACTCGCGAATCATACATGCGACTCAGGCACCCGTAGATACACATATTCACACAATAAGTCCATTATTTATATCAAGAAAGCATTTTCTCAGGAAAGTGGTAAAATTCTTCTTAAAGGAACACGAGAAATAGCATTTAAATCTTTGTTTTGAAACTCATTTGCCAAGTTTAATAATATTCAATAATATAACCTTATCAGGTATACAATTATCCACGGAGGAAATCAATTTTCTTTCTAGATGATTAAGAAAATGAACTCTAGTAATCTTCTTAGATATTCAATTACTATTTTGATCATATTAGCGGTCTAATATTATTGGCAAGATCACAAGTACCACAAGTAAGGCATGCTGGTGGGTCCTAGTCTACCCGTACATGGCATAATAGTAGCTACGCACGGATTCCCGTCACCTCGTGTGTACGTAGCCCCCGAAGATAATAGCACATACTTAATTAGTTCACCTAGGGGGACAATTCCTCCTCAAAAAGTTAGAAAGGAGACTTAACTCGCTCCGAAATTCCATAACCGGCCTCCAAGCCATTCCGATGACTCAAATCATTGCACAACGCTCTGAAACTATTCAAACAACGACAAACCAATGAAAATATACTCTAATATTTGCAACAATTCCAAATTATAAAATTTCCCAACTCCTCGAAGATAAATTCTACCCATAGCTTTACTAGTTCAAATATACGATTTACACTAAATTTCATGCTTAAATTCGTGGCTAAAAATCCAGATTACCATATCTAAGTTTTCTTCAATATTTTCTAAATATTTCCATAATTTTCATGTATAATTCCATGCAATAACCTTGTATTAACTTAGAAACATGAAGGAGTTACTTACCTTGTGATCCCTGACAAAAACCCTCTCTTGAAGCTCCTACAAAATCGTCCACACCAAGTGAAAATGAAGAAATGGCCAACAAATCTCGGTTTTAAAATATTCTGCAGGGCCATTTTTCAAACCTGCGATCCAACACTCGCACGTGTGGCTTTCCTCAGCTCAAGCCAACTTCACACCTGCGCCTCGTAGCCTGCATTTGCGACTTCGCAGGTGAGGAAATATCATCGCACCTATGCTCCCAGTCGGACTATCACTTCTTCGCACCTGCCACTTCGCATCTGCGGTGCCATAGCCGCACCTGCGGACCAAGCCTCGCAGGTGCGGTCACACCAGATGACATCAAATCCCAGCCTTCTTCAATCTCTCAACTTGATCCGCTAACCACCCGAAATCCACCTGAGGCCCCTGGGACCCCGTCCAATTATACCAACCTATTCCAAAACATAATACCGACTTGCTCGAGGCCTCAAATCACATCAAACAACATCGAAACCACAAATCGCACCCAAATTCCAACTTTATGAACTTCGAAAATTCCAACTTCTACACTGATGTCGAAACCTATCAAATCACGTCTCATTGACCCCAAATTTTGCACACAAGTCATATTCAACATTACGGACCTGCTCCAACTTCTAGAATCGCATTCCAACCCCAATATATAAATTTTCACTTCCGGTCGAATTTCTCAGAAACCTTCAAATTTCTATCTTTAGCCAAATCACTTCAAAATGACCTACGGACATCCAAATTCACTTCTGATCGCGCTCCCAACTCCAGAATCACCATACAAAGCTATTCCCAGACTCGGAATCCCATACGGACATCAACATCACTGAAATGTGCTTCAAGCCAAACTTAGGAAATTCCTTCAAAAATGCTGACTTCCATAATATACGCCAAAACGCTCCCGGGATATCCAAAACCCGATCAGGACATACGCCCAAGTCCGAAATCATCATACGAACCTGTTGGAACCTTCAAATCCTGATTCGGAGGTTGTTTACTCAAAAATCCAATCTTAAGGCTTCTGAAATGAGAATTTTCTTTCCAAACCAACTCTAAACTTCTCGAAATTCAATTCTGACCACACCTACAAGTCGTAATACCTGAAATGGAGCTGCTCACGACTTCAAACCATTGAACGACGTGCTAGAGCTCAAAACGACTTATCGGGTCGTTACATCATGTGAGGAAAGAGTGTAATGCACAAAGGGTGATGTCGTGCCATTGTTTATATTCATTTGTTTGTGTGAGGAAAAAGTGTAAAGCACAAAGGGTGATGCCGTGCCATTGTTTGTATTTATTTGTTTACATGAGGAAAGATTGTAAAGCACGACGGGTGATGTCGTGCCATATTATATAAATTAAAAATACGAAGGGTGATGACGTGCCATATTATTGAGAGTAAAAGCACGAAGGGTGATTTCGTGCGTGATACTGTGAGTGAGTGCTAATGCACGAAGGGTGATGTCGTGCGTGATACTGTGACTGAGTACTAATGCACGAAGGGTGATGTCGTGCGTGATACTTTGAGTGAGTCCTAATGCACGAAGGGTGATGCCGTGCCATATTATTGTGAGTTCATGGCACGAAGGGTGTTTTCGTGCAGGTGAGGACGAGGGACATGCATTATGATGTGATATTTGTTTCCCCATGTATACATTGTGCCTTTACTTTGAGTTGTTATTGTTGTACTTACATATTGGTGTGACTTATTGTTATTGTCCTGTACTTGACTTTTATCTCAATTGTTGTTGCATTGGCCATATCTTTAATTTGCTTAATTTACGTTATGTATCTATCGATTTCTATGGGAAGGACGAGAGTAAAAGCACGAAAGGTGATGTCGTGCACTTGTTCTATTGGAAGTTAAGTTCGAAATACATTTATTGGGAAAGTATATTTTAAAAACACGTGTGAGCACCTAATTTTTGACTATATTTGAATTTTTCATCACCTTTTAGTATGTAAATAATTTTTGAGTTTAATTTACATGTTAAAATTTTGTTTACCCTTTTAAAGGTTTTATTTAAGGAAATTGAAAATGATTTTAAAAAAAGTTACATTTTTAATATAAGTTTTAATTTTCATTTACAAAGAAAAAAAAAAAGGATTTCCATAAAAAAGAAGAAGATATAGTTCTTCTTTAGTTTAGGGCAATTTTTAATATTTTCAACAATTAATTTATGTAGTAATTCTACTTTATTATTTTTAGTTATTTAAGTAGGAGTAGTATCTTTTTTTTTTTGTTTTTACCTATTTTTATCTCTTAAAAGAAAACCAAAAATTAATAAAACTAAGAAACCAATAGAAAAGTGACATTTAGCAAAGGTTCCTTCTAACTAATTCTTATTTTTTCCCAGATATACACATGCACATTCTCACGCTGAAGATTCACATTTTTGAATTGATCTTATCCAAAATTGCTACTTGCTCTCCAAGAATACTCACATAATGGTTGCTATATAAAAACCTCACTTCCCTTCACCCAGGGCGGCTCCCTCTTCTACATTTTCAGCCAACCTTCAGCAAAAAACAAGAGCAAACCTGACTCTCATTTCAGAAGAAGAAGTAACGACAGCCACCACCCAGCAAATCAACCAAAAATCTCAGCCTCGAAACAACCTTAGCTCCTCCATAAGACCATCGAAATACCACCCAAAATGGCCATGAAAATCACTTCTAAAGCTTGATAATCAGCCAAAACCACTTGTAAAACAGCTAAAACTAGTTGTGAAATCTGACATAAAACGAACTGAAAAAAAAAGGACCAAAATCTATCCATAAACCAGCTAAAAATCAGCTCCAAAATCTTCCCAAAAATCACCTGAAACAACTCCCAAAAAAATGCAGCTAATATCACCCTCTAAACTCGAGCAAAACCAGCTAAAAATGCCTCCTAACCAACCTTGAAAATCAGTTCCAAACCAGCCCCAAACCGTCCTAAAATCACCTGAAATGTTCAGTCCGTCAAGGTTGTCGAGGTCGCCATTCGAGAGCTCCTGTCGCGGGTCATGTTCGAGTCCTTTACTGGGTTGTTATATTTGGAATTTATATATTTTGATGATGTTGGGAGCTTTGTGTTTTGATCTATTGAAGAAGTTTATTTGCTGAGTATAAAGTAGCAGCACCAGTTCTCTCCGTTGTTTTGCCCCGGCGATAGTCTACCGGCAGCGAGTACAACTGATACTCTAATTACTGGTAATTCCATCTTTTAGGTTTTCACTGAAACCCGATAATATTTTGATTTTTTTGTCCTACGTGATAGTCTCCGTTGTTTAGGCATTTTAAAACTGTCACGACCATAGTCTTGACTATATAATCTACACTCGTGTGTGGAAACTCATGTCCCCGACTTTAAATTCAAACTATAATAAAACCACATGTTGTAATCGCGGGTGCATTTCATGTGGTGCGGTTACGATGTGTCCCAAAACAACAAGTGCACGCCATTGTGACTTGTTTCAAGATAAATCCATAAATATTAAAAGCGGTTAAAATTAAAAAGGCTAAATGCAAAATAGGCTAAAACATGTAAATAACCAAATAATTTAGGCCAAATACTAATATTTAAGCGACCGTGCTAGAACCACGGAACTCGGGAATGCCTAACCCTTTCTCCCGGGTTAACAGAATTCCTTACTCGGATTGCTGGTTCGCAAACAACTTAAAACAGAGTCTAAAATTAATAAACGGTGTCCCGGAACATCGTCAAAAATCCGGGTGGTGACTCTGAAAACTAAAATAAATCCCAAATCTGAATAATGTCACTTAAAGTGGAAATACTCCCTTAATATCCTTCATTAATCCGGGGGTGAAAAAAGGAGGTGTGACAGCTCTGGCGACTCTGCTCGGGATTGAGAACCCAGAACTTCTGGTTCAGAGTTCAGAATTCGAGCTTAGAATAACTGTTATATTTTGGCTTTCATTATCTGATTTTTACATGTTTAAACCTAATGTGCTAAATGCCGCTTTTTACCGCATTAATATTATCTGAACTGTATATAAATTGTGTCGAAACACTCTTCTCTCTGTGTCTTCTAAATCATCTGGGAAGTGTGCACTTCGTTTGACTTATTTTCTGTTAGAGTCATATCCAAATTTAAGAACGAGGTTCGGACAAGTTGCAAAGCCGGTAAAGCTTCTGTATTCCCGGTACGCTGCCCCCCTCCCCCCCTCCCCGGCTCGAGCTGTCCGTTCGGGTAAGCCTGGTCTAGAACAAAACTAGGATTTAAACTTAGAATAACATAGCCTCATGCCGGATCCCTAGTAGGAACGATTATCTGCATCATATGCATTTGACTTAGGGGACTCAACACAGGGATTGGGTCCGTCTAGGACAGGTGAACCCGAAATAAAGACCATCCTGATGCATCCTACCTGGCTATGTGTACATTATTTTGTTTCGGCTTGTTTGTCGACCGGTTAAAGGAAAAGAAATAACAGAAAAACCAAGCGTGAGGTAGGATAGAAAACTTACCCGATTTTTGAAAGCCCCGATATTTAAAAATGCCTCAAAACTCTGTCTAAAAAAGAAAGAAAATAAGTGAATGTTTTAAAAAAGTCATGGTTCCCAGGTCCCGTCAAAGCTGGCCGAACTACGCAGGTCTGATTGTCACTGTATGTGAGATACGTAGGCAAACATCATCAGTCCCGACCTCAATTTTCAAAAGAAAATCCAAAGAATATTTTCCTTCAAATCCCTCAGAAAATTCCAAAGAAATAAGGAAAAAGGAAGAGATTTTTAAAACTCAAAAAATTATTATTATTTTTTTTTTTTTTGAAATCTTTCATTCGAAAACAACAACAAAAAAAAAGGTAAAAAAAAATATAAAAAAAATGTTTTCCCTTCTTCAGAAGTATTTTCCCAAAAATTAAAAAGAAAATATCAAAAAAATAAAAGAGAAAAATAAAAGAGAATTTCTTTTCTTCTTTAGAAGTCTTCTTTCGCAAATGTCATAAATAATTGAAAAGTTGAAGCCCAAAAATATTTTCGCTTTTCTTCAAGAAGCTCGCTTTGGAAACTATAAAGAAAACTCGGGAATAATTGAAATATTTTCTTTGTAGAAGTCTTTGTGAACACCCAATTTTCGCCCTACAAGGAAATTACTCCTAAAACAACCAAAAATAGTTTTAATAAATTTTAGGAAATTTTCTTTATTTAGTTGCATCCCATACATGTTTAATAATTCTAAAATCATAAAATAAAATTAAAAAAATCATAAAAAAATGTTCGAATCTTGATTTCATTAGCATGTTAGATTTTTAAACTTCATTTTTAGGATTTAGTTGCATTATCAAATACATTTTCTAAAAATCAAAATTGCATTCGTAGGTTAATTAATCGATTAGTTGCACTAGTCCATAACTAGATAAAATAAATACATAGGCTAGCCAAAACATAGATTTAAATTAAATTTGAGTCTAAAGTGGCTAATTCTACAAAAAGCATAAAAGAAGAGAAGTTTGTTAAGGCTAAATTCACACTGGGCCAATTTTCATGGCCCAATTCCCTCAAACCCACTCAAAACCCGCCTGCCTACCCGAACCGACCCGACCCGCCTGCCCGACCCGCCTCCCTCACCTATTAAAACAACCTAGAGACCTAATTACCTAGACAGTCGTCGTTCCCCCCTCCCATCGCCTTCGTCACTCCTTCTCCAAGCTTCACCCATATAATTTTCTCATCTTGAGAAGAAGCAACACCCCATCGCCATCTCCGATATCCGCCGTTTCCCCTCTCCGGTCTTCTTCTTCTCCACTCGTTCCTCACCCCTGACTGAAGAACCAAAACCCAAAAACAAA
>ML376936.1:0-31171 GCA_005239525.1 Nicotiana knightiana
AATTAAAAAGATTGAAACCCGGCCCGGCCCGGCAGTACCCCTACCCGCACGGGTTCATTTTTATCCAGATAAGCCCCAACCCGTTAAACCCGTTAACAATTAACTGGTAAGAACCCGTAACCGCAACCCGTCCGGTTAAAAAAAATGTAACCGGCCCGGCCCGACCCGCCCGTTAGACACCCTTAACTGTGGGTTGTGCTCAGTCATATAAAGGAGCCTCTGGCACAATTGGCTCCACAACCTGCACAGCTGGGTCAACCACGTCTTCCCCATTGTTATTCCTATTGTTTAGATCTGTTATGTCGGGTTCAAGTTGTTCAATTGATGGTTGTTGTTTGCTTTTCCGGTTGGCACGGTTCAAGGCCTTGAAAACTTTCTCGGGGTATGATAAGGCTTCAAATACTTCACCAGTTCTCGATGAGTTTCTAGCCATGCACCTGTACAACCAAGTTAGCAAACATTAAAATTTCAATGTATAGATAAAAATTGAAGAAAATTGACTACACAAAGAATTTTGTATTTCTTCCAACTGTAATTGATAACACCGTTAATTCCCCGGCAACTGCGCCAAAATTTGATCACGCCCAACTATGTCTTATAAAAAGACTAAGCAGACATTGCAAATATAATCTGAGTATTTCGCCCAGAGTCGAATCCCACAGGGAATTAACCTATCAATTATCGTTGTTAGACTCACTCGATTCTTAGTTATCAACTTCCCAAAGATTATGAATATCAATTGTTGGTGTTTCTACTAACTAAAACTGAATGAAATTAATTAAACTAGAATATAACTATTGTTGGGTTGTAAACAAATGCGAGAAAGATCTACGGTTATGGTTTCCCCTGTTGATAGAATCCCTTCTTGTATTTTTCATATAGTTTGGCCTAATTATCTCTATCAATTATGAGCACTCTTGTTACCGTAAATCTCTCCCGAGTAATTACGATAATTTACTAGACGCACTTTCCCGAGTTACGCTAGCTATCTTTTATTATAGCTCACTTTAGATTGCACCCAAGGTATCGTTATCCCTAATCCAGCCTTTAAACCCTCGGTTATGGATCCCTCATATACTTTGGGAGTGATGTTGTTCAACAACTACCTAAAATATGCACTCTCTCCCGAGTAGATACATACTAAATAAGCACAGCTAATTGAGGGCCCTTCAATCAACTACAACAAGAACTTAGTTGAACAAATAGAGATTAAAACCAAGTAAACTATATTAATATAAAACGATATTCATACTCAACAGGTTCCACCAAAATCTTAGACTACATAAGTTAGCTACTCATAATTGTGCTAAAAACAACAATAGAAGAATTCATCAATAATGGTAAAAACACAAGGAAGAAAGATGAAATTTGATGCCTAATTGTCCTCCTTGCCTCTTGCCTTTGCTTTCTTTTAACAAGACCTTAAAACCTTGATTATGCTCTCTTTTGGGCCAGCTGAACCTTATATAGGTTAAGTGGAATTGTCCCAAGCTTCCAATTTTACCCCTGAAAATAACGTGTGCAAACTGGACTAGCGCGGTCGCGCTAGTGAATGCGCTACTGGCTGTGCTAATGGCTAAGTGCACTGCCTCTGATGGCTGGGCTAGCGCGGTCGCGCTACTAGACGCGCTAATGTCGCGCTAATGGGACTTCATTCTTCCTCAAACACCTGGACTAGCGCGGCCGCGCTATGGCCGCGCTAGTGGACTAGTAGTCTGCCTTAGTGATTTTCTTCCTTCTTTTCACATGCTATAACTCCAATGGACCTTTCCCCTTCAATTTGGCTCCAAACACCATCCTAGGTCCTCATAAGCACACTTTGCTCCTGCGAAATATAAAATCCACAATTAGAGCCATTTTAACATCATTTAACATTCCTCAGATAGTGAAGTATCACTAAGTTGGAGTATAAATATACGCTAAACTACATGAATTTAGCCTATTATCAGTCACCATGGTGGAGCTAGAATGGCAACAGATGTTTTGAGTTGTGGATTCTATTGGCCTACTCTTTACAAGGATGTTAGCGGTCTCGTGAAGAAGTGTGATGAATGTCAAAGGGCTGGTGGGATTTCTAAGAAAAATGAGATGCCCTTACCACCATCTTGGAGATTGACATTTTTTTATGTGTGGGGCATTGATTTCATAGGTCCGTTCGTGAGCTCTTATGGTAACACTTACATATTGGTAGTTGTGAATTATGTGTCAAAGTGGGTTGAAGTTGTGGCTTTGCCCAACAATAAAGCTCGAAGTGTGGTGGAATTTTTGAAAAAGAACATATTCACGAGGTTTGGTACTCGAAGGGCCATTATTAGTGATGGGGGATCGCACTTTTGCAACAAATCTTTTGATACCTTACTCGCAAAGTATGGTGTCACTCACAAAGTGTCGACCCCCTATCATCCTCAAGAAAGCGAGCAAGTTGAAGTCTCCAACCAGGAGATCAAGAGTATTTTGTCAAAGACCGTGAATGCCAACCGAACGGATTGGTCAAAGAAACTTGATAATGCTCGTTGGGCTTATAGGACGGCTTACAAAATATCGATTGGTATGTCTCCGTACCGGTTACTGTTCAGGAAAGCTTGTTACCTTCCAGTGGAGCTTGAGCACAAGTCTATGTGGGCATTGAAGAAGCTTAATCTTGAATGGGATGTCGCCGCCAACTTAAGGGTGGCACAATTGAATGAGCTTGATGAATTACGGTTCCATGCATATTCAAGTTAGTCCTTATACAAGGACAAGATGAAGTACCTCCAGGACAAATACATCCGGTACAAGGAGTTTGATAGGTTATAAGTACCTCCGTCTTATGTTTTGATGATCTAACAAACTTATTTTCAAGAACCAGATAAGGAACCTAATTCACTTTTGGTAAACATTCTCAAGCGCATGAAAACAACTTGACTCAAGCTAGAGAGAGTTGTCAGAACTTCAGAAGTTAAAGAATCAACACAGGGAATAGATGATCTTAGGTTCCCCTGGTGACTGTACTAAGTCAACTCTCCACAACTGGAAAGTGACTGACTACACTACACACTTAAATAGTACAACAAAGTGCAACAACATTTCCATTGGGAAGGAACTTGTACCATAAAGTGATTAAATCATCCAAGTGATGTCATCAATGTTATATTAATATGAACCCAATAACTTACTCAAGCACTCCAATTTATTGATTATCAAGAACAACGATTCTCTAGTGCATCAAGAACAAAGTACGACGTTGTTATGGACCAGTTCCCATATCAAGTCTTTGTATGTCCTTAGTAGAGTTGTAACTTTGTATTAGTCCTTCAATTTTAATTCCTACTTAGCTTGTCTAGAAGCATTGATTAGGATACCTTTGTAAATCATAAACTTCAGTGTTTGTGTCGTGGCTAGAGTTAGTCATGTTGTGAAGTCTTTGTAATAGGAGTATTACAAAGTGGATGGTAATAAGTGTGTGACAAGTTAGTGAGGGATTAAGTATTTAATTCCTAGGTTACATAGGTTGTAATCTAAAAGTTGCTCAGTACTGAAGTTGAAATTCTACAAGTGTAGGTTGTGGTTTTTAATCCCGTTGAGCTGGGAATTCTCCACGTAAAAGTTCTCAGTGTTATTTACATTCTGCTATTTGTGCATAATCTGTGGAAACTAATAGAGAATCTGGTCTCTATATAGTTTGGTGGACCCTCAAATTCTATCAATTAGTATCAGAGCGAGTTCTTTCTATCAGGCTAACACCTAGAAAGGATCATCATGGCTGCTCCACCAAACTTTGAAGAAGGTCAGTCTACTTATAGGCTACCTAGGTTCAATGGTCAGTACTATGGGTGGTGGAAGACTAGGATGCACGACTTCATCATGGCTGAAGACTCTGAGCTATGGGATGTTATCTGTGACGAACCCTTTATTCCTACCAAGGACCTTGGAGATCCAGATGTAGTCGTTCCCAAGACAAGGAAGGAATTTAATTATGTTGATCGAAAGTCCATAGAGAAGAAATTTCGTGCAAAGAAAATTTTGGTGTGTGGGATAGGTCCTGATGAATACAACAGGATATCGGCTTGTCAATCAGCAAAAGAAATTTGGGAAGCTTTGTAGACAGCTCATGAGGGAACCACACAGGTGAAGCAATCCAAAATCGACATGCTCACCACTGAATATGAGCTTTTCCGGATGAAGGATGATGAATCCATCCAAGATATGCACACTCGATTCACCTTCATCATCAATGAGTTGTACTCTCTTGGTGAAATCATTCCTAGAAACAAGCTCGTAAAAAAAATCCTTAGCGTGCTTCCCAACTCTTGGGAAAGTAAAGTAAACGTCATCATTGAGGCGAAGGATTTGCAGACACTGACCATAGACGAGCTTGTTGGAAACTTGAAGACTTATGAAATAAAGAAGAAGAAGAAGAAGAAGAAGAAGAAGAAGAAGAAGAAGAAGAAGAAGAAGAAGAAGAAGAAGAAGAAGAAGAAGAAGAAGAAGAAGAAGAAGGACAGTGAAAGAAGAGAACCCAAAAGGGAAAAGAACCTGGTTCATAAGACAGAAAGCCATGACTCAAGTGGTGAAGACAGTGATACGGCATACCAGACAAGAAGATTTCAGAAAATGGTTCGCAGGAATGGAGGTATTCCAAAAGAGGGCAGTTCTAGCAAGCCAAAAAATTATGACCTTTTTCATAAATGTGGCAAGACAGGACACTTCATCAAGGATTGTCCTATCCTAAAGCAAGATCAATTCAAGCACAACTCAGACAAAGCAGCCAAGAGGAACCCGATTCCTGATAAATGCTTCAAGAGAAAGAATGTTGCTGACAATGTTGTGAAGCAAGCACTTGGTGCATGGGAGACTCATCTGGCGAGTCTGAAGAAGAAAATAATCATGGTGATAGTTCAATGATGGAAGTGTAAAGTTAATCAACTGAGTATGACTCAATTTTTGCTTTGATGTCCCAATCTGATGACGATGAAGATGACGACGATGATGAGGTAAATTTTCTGGATGTTTAGAGAAATCTGAAATCTTACTCTCCTAAAAAGCTCATGTCTTTAGCAAATGTGTTAATTGATTCTTACCATAGTCTTATAAATGATAAAGATGCTTTAACTATGGAACTAGGAGAATCTAAGCAAACCAGAGATGACCTGGTAGTCGTTGTAGTTGATTTGAAACAAATGATAGAGAACTTGAAAAATGAAAAATATGCCTTAGCTGAGAAAATTGCTAGGATAGAACATGAAAGAGATGATATAATGGTTGTTGTGGTTGATTTAAAATAAACCATTGAGTATATTAGTAAAGAAAAATAAGCCTTAATTGAGAAAGTTGCTAATATTGAGCAAGAGAGAGATGACCTAGTTGTGGTGGTAGTAGACTTGAAAGAGACAATTGAGGAACTTAAAATGGAGAGTATGCCTGGAAACTCTGAAAAGGGCAAGGAAGTTGCGAGTGAGGCTCACATTAATATTGAAAATAAGTTAAATCTAGTGAAGACCAGTTTGTGTGCTGAGGTTGAGAGAAACAAACAACTTCAGGAAGAACTAGGAAGAGTGAAGAGTGATCTTGAAAAATCTCTCAAGTGGACCTGGTCCTCTAATGCTATTACTACCATGTATGTTAACAATGGGGGGAACATGCAGGGAATCGGGTTCTAAAGGGAGAAGGCTCCCTATAACCTATCATAGAAAGTATGTTACTGTACCCGACAATTGGTTGTGTACCCACTGTGGCAACAATGGGCACCTCAAGGAAAACTGCAAGGCTAGGGTTCAGTCTCATCAGAAAAATAAAGTATTTGCTGAGAGAGTAACTACTGCATGAGGACCTGGTCCTTCACATAGAAAACGCATATTGCCTGCTTAGACTAAAAGAGCACTCATTTATCCCTTTCCTCATTACAAAGGACCCAAACTTGTTTGGGTTCCTAAATCATACCCTTGATTTTCTTGTGCAGGAAGCAGTGAAAGGGAGCAGCCAACAGTGGTACATGGACAGTGGCTGCTCAAAACATATGACTGAAAATACTATTGATATTCTTTCATTGCAAGCCCTGCAAGGAGGGAGAATATCCTTTGAAAATGGAAAAAAGGGATACATTCTAGGAGTTGGAAGGATTGGAAAGTCACTCACTCACTCAATTGAGAACGTGTACTATGTCAATGTCCTGATGTACAGTCTCTTGAGTGTCTCCCAAATATGTGACAAGGGAAATAAAGTGGAATTCTTGGCTAAGATATGCACAGCCACAAACCTTGTGACTGGTGAAGTGGTGCTTGTGGCCAAAAGATACAAAAATATTTATGTTGCTGATTTTGAGTCTCCGCAAAGTGGTGATCTAAGCTGTTTGAGAGTTGTTGATGACAATATTGAACTATGTCATAGGAGGATGAGGCATGCAAGCTTCTCACTACTAAATAAGTTGGTCCAGATTGACCTGGTTGGTGATCTGCCCAAGTTGAGCTTCAAGGAACACAAAGTGTGCGATGCCTGTGCAAAAGGAAAGAACGCCAGATCCTCATTCAAATCCAAAAATGAAGTCAGCACCTCAAAGCCACTTAATATTCTTCATATTGATCTATGTGGACTAATGAGGGTGCCTACCAGAGGATGAAAAATATACATCTTTGTGATGGTGGATGATTACTCCAGGTTCACTTGGACTCTGTTCCCCGGAACCAAGGATAAAACCTTTCAAGTATTTGTGGCCTTTATGAAGAAGATTCAAGTGAATATGGGAACAAAGGTCGCTTGCATCAGATCAGATCATGGGACAGAGTTTGATAATGCCAAATTTGATGAATTCTGTATTGAAAATGGCATTACTCACAATTTTTCTGCTCTAAGAACTCCACAGCAGAACGGAGTTGTGGAAAGGAAGAATATGACTCTTGAATATATGGCGCGGACAATGTTAATTGATAGTGGGATTGCAAAGAATATCTGGGCATAAGCTGTCAATACTGCTTACTACTTGGTAAACAGGTGCATGATCAGGTCCCTTCTAAACAAAACACCTTATGAGTTGTTGAATGGAAGGAAGCCTAAGATGACTCATTTTAGGACATTTAGATGCAAATGTTGTGTTCTGAACAATGGAAAGGATCAGCTTGGGAAATTTGATGCCAAAAGTGATGAAGGAATCTTCCTGGGGTATCGTCTCAAAGTAAAGCCTACAAGGTATACAACAAAAGAACCCAATGTATTGAGGAGAGTGTACACGTGATCTTTGATGAATCTCATTTCTCTTGTGAAAAGGAAAAGAACCATGATCAAGATGGAGAACCCTTATTGGTTCGAGATGAAGTTATTGACATGGTGTTGAATCAAGTCACTGCATGGTTTTGAAAATTGACAAATTCCAACCCAGTTATCAGGGCAAACATAGTCAAACAGACCCATTAGCACGAGAAGCGTCCATGCACAGGAGATAAATATTATCTTTGAACTAAGAGGTTATCTAGAACTAAGAGGTTATCTCCTAAGCGAAAAGGTTGCAAATTGATAAGAAGATGAAATTCTATTTCAGGTAGGACAGAATCGAGATCAAGGAAGTTGAGATAAACTCAAACTCTTCCACCAAGGAAGAGTTGTATTGGAATTGAACAACAACGTCTCAACTACTGACTCTATAAAATGTTGAAGCATTCCTACTGAAGAAATAACGCACAAACACAAAAGTGAAACAAGAACTAAAAGCAAAATTACCAAAGCAATTTGGCGAGTAGAATCCTTGTGCGACACAAAAGCTACTTGAACCAGCTAGAAGAACCAGTTCCATATGTTGTCTTTTAGTCTAGTTGTTTGTAGTAGGTGATTACATATTGTATCTTTTAGCTTTATCTAGAAGCATTTGAAATAGGTATACACTGTTCAAGTTAGAGTTAACTTGAAGTTTGTCGCAAATAGCTAGAGGCTAGTTTGCGACAAAGGGATTAGAGTTAGTCCTTAGGTTTACAAAAGAGTTTATTTTGTAAATATTGTTTGGCTCATTGATATAGTGAAGAGTTTGGGAAAATCCTACTGGGAAGTAGGTCGTGGTTTTTTCACCTTTGAGCCAGGTGTTTTCCACGTAAAAATTGTTGTGTTGTTTAAATTCTGCAATTACTTTCCCGCAAACTGTAGAAGTTGGAACACCAAGAAGAACCAGGTTCTTCTATAGAGACTGCACTCGAAAATTGGACACCAGACAAATCACCCCCCCTCTTGTGTGGTATTGACGTATAGAACATCAATTGGTATTAGAGCGGGTTATCCTTGAAAAGGCTAACACGTTGGAAAAGATCAAAATGAGTGCACCACCTGAAAACTGGGAGGGTCAATCAACTTCAAGGCCACCACTCTTTAATGGCCAGTATTACTTCTAGTGGAAGAACGGGATGGAGGATCACTTGATTGGATAAGACTATGAACTTTGGGATATAGTTACTGATGATCCTCTAGCCACCATGAAGAAGACTGCTGAAGGAGAATATGTACCAAAAACTAGNCCTTTAAAAGGTTAACACCTTGGAAAAGATCAAAATAAGTGTACCACCTGGAAACTGGGAGGATCAATCAACTGCAAGGCCACCACTCTTTAATGGCCAGTATTACTCCTGGTAGAAGAACAGGATGAAGGATCACTTGATTGGAGAAGACTATGAACTTTGGGACATAGTCATTGATGGTCCTCTAGCCACCATGAAGAAGACCGTTGAAGGAGAAAATGTACCAAAAACTAGACCTGACTGCACTGCTGAGGATTTGAAGAAATGGGAGAAAAATTCTAAGGCCAAAAAGTGGCTAGTTTGTGGACTAGGTCCAGACGAGTATAGTAGGATTCAAAGCCGCACCACTGCCAAAGAAATCTGGGATACCTTGCAAGTAGATCACGAAGGAACACCTCAAGTGAAAAGATCAAGAGGTACTCTACTATACTCTCAGTATGAGAACTTTACTATGAAAGAAGGAGAGACAATTCAAGAAATGTATACAAGGTTCACAACTCTGACCAATGAACTTAAGTCTCTTGGTAGAGTCATTCTTGAAGAGGACAAAGTAGAGAAGATCTTGACAAGGGTCTTACCAATTTCCTGGGAAAGTAAAATAACTATTATCCAAGAATCCAAAAATATGGCAACCCTCAGATTGGACGAGCTAATTGGAAACATTACTGCCTATGAACTTAGAAGGCAGACAATGAAAATGGATGCTCCAAAGAAGGAAAGAAGTCTAACAGTGAGTATTACTGAGGGAGCAGATCTGGAGGAAGATGAGATGGCCATGATTACCAAATAATTTAGAAACTTTCTCATAAGGAAGAAGGGCATCTCTAGAGGTGGAAACTACAACAAAGCAAAAGCTCCAGAAAGTCCAACCAACGAGGGATGCTACAAGTTTGGAAAGACTGGTCACCATATCAAGAACTGTCCTCAGTGGGAAGTGGAATGGAAAAAGGAGAAGTTTGAAATAAGGAACTGGTCCAACCCAAGAAAACCACAACAAAAGCTATGGTTGATGCTTGGGGGGAAAAGTTCAGATGAAGAATCAGAAGATGGTGAAAATGAAGAACAGGCGCTCATGGAAATTGGCGAATTTGATGAGGAATCATATGAAGAACCAGAGGTAAGTATATCCCATCTCAAAAACAAAATAAAGTTCCTATCTAAAGAAAAACTTTCTGAGTTGCTACTTGATTTCATGGATGATTCCGAAGAAACAACCAAAGAGAAAGAACAACTCTCTAAAGAGTGTGCAATGCTAAAAGCAAAATGCATGAACCTGGAAATCAGAGTAAGTGAATCTGAAAAGAAAAATACTGTCTTGATGAACCAGGTTCATCCACTCGGAACTAAGATCCTAGAGCTAAAATCTGAAAACTTAAAATTAAAGCTAGGAACTAGTAAAAAGATTGTTGATCATTCTTATATCATTTTAGATGAAAATGTGAGAAAACTAAAAGATAAGATGTATACTAAGGATGAATATAAGGACACTTAAAAAAGAACTTGGTAAAGTCACACATGAATTAGATCGAACTTGTAAATGGAATAAATCCTCTGATGCCTTGACATGGCTTCAAGAAAATCATAGTAGAAACGGGAGAGGAATTGGCTTTGGCAGTCAATTGCCCAAGTCGGATCCCAAAAGAAAGTATCTCACTCTCCCTGAGAATAAAACTTGCACCCACTGTGGTAAGACTGGTCATTACAAAATTGAGTGTACTGCAAAAGAGTAGGCCAGTCGAAGAAATGAGAGCTTTGTTAAAAGAAAAAATTGGTTACCAAATTGTGACAGAAAAAGCTTAATTCATCCTTTCTCTCATAGAAAAGGACCCAAACTAGTTTGGGTTCTTAAGACTAACCCTTGATTTCTCTTTGTAGGTTCAAGTGAGAGGAAGCAGCCAAATTTGGTACTTGGACAGTGGCTGCTCAAAACATACGACAGGGAACAAGGAACAGTTCCTTTCACTTGAAAACCTCAAAGGAGGAAATGTCTCCTTTGGAAATGGAAAGAAAGGTGAAATTATCGGGGTTGGTAAGGTTTGTAAGGATAACACACGTTCCATTGAACATGTGTACTTGATAGATGGCTTTTGTGTGACAGAGGTAGCCTAGTTGCTTTCACTTCCACAAAATTTTTTGTGATTTACCTGCTTACTGACAAGATTGTTTTACAGGGAAAAAGAATAAATAACATCTATGTCATAGACTTGTCCACACTATCAGAAAATGAACTCACTTGCTTAAGTGTGTTGGACAATGATCCCCTCCTTTGGCACAAAAGACTTGGTTACGCAAGTCTAAATCAGCTCAACAAATTAGTCTCTAAGGACTTAGTGGTAGGGCTTCCTAACATTAAGTTCAAGGAAGACAAGTTTGTGAAGCATGTGCAAGGGGGAAGCAGGTAAGATACTCTTTCAAAAGCTAGAAAATGGTCAGTACCACCAGGACGTTGGAACTGGTTCATATGGACTTATGTGGTCCTATGAGAACTCTGAGCAGAGGTGGTAAGAAATATGTAATGGTGCTAGTTGATGATTACTCAAGGTTCGCTTGGACCTTATTTCTGACATCTAAAGGTGAAGCATTTGATATCTTCACTTCATTTGTTAGAAAAACTCAAAAACAATTAGGAAATCAACTAGCATCAATAAGATATGATCATGGTACTGAATTTGAGAATGCATAGTTTGCTGAATTCTGTGATGAACATGGTATAAATCACAACTTTTCTGCCCCTAGAACCCTACAGCAAAATGGGGTTGTTGAATGAAAGAACAGAACTCTTGAAGATATGGCTAGAACCATGCTTCTTTCTAGCAAATTACCCCATAGCTTCTGGGAAGAAGCAATAAACACTACATGCTACATAATAAATAGATGCATGACCAGACCACTGGTAGAGAAAACTCCTTATGAATTACTTAAAGGGAGAAAGCCCAACCTATCCCACCTTAGGGCTTTTGGATGCAAGTGCTTTGTGCACAACAATGGCAAGGATTCCCTAGGTAAATTTGATCCCAAAAGTGATGAGGGAGTATTCTTGTCACGACCCATTTCCGAAGTCGTGATGGCGCCTGTCGTGGAACCAGGCAAGCCACCCATTTTATCTAACTAAATACAAATTCCCATAAAATGCCCCTTTTTTTAACAAATTCTGAAATCAATAATAAATCCAGTATTTTGGGAAAACCAGTTTATAAAATTCAAAAGACCAAATCCTACAAATCCCGGATCCAGTGTCACACAGTCATGAGCTGCTAATACTTAATAAAATCAAAGGAAATGACTAACATAGTCTGAAAATAAATACGATAGGTAGAAAGGAAAGAGAAGACGAGATCACGATTGCCAGCTGCTACCTCGTCAACTCTGATGAAACTGATGAGCTCCCTGACCCGAGCTGAACTCCTCTGTACCTGGATCTGCACACAAGGTGTAGGGGGTAACGTGAGTACACCAACTCAGTAGTAACAAAACCAAACTACAGGCTGAGAGGTAGTGACAGACTAAACCTCTGACAATTCAAACAAACAGTATATAAATTGGACATGACAGTAATATATCAGGAAATAAATACGATGTATCAAGATATGTCTGTAACTCTGCATACTAGCATGAATGCATATAGAACCATGAATAATGTGTACTCCTTAATCAAGCTCTCATAAGGTGGTCCACTCAGTACTAGAATACGACTGTCAGGCCCAGGGAAGTCCATCCCAGATATTACATAAACACAAGTGACACAGTCACTAAGTACTGAGGAAAAAGGTTGATCCAGCCCCCACGGAGAAATCCATCTCTAGAACATAATAACCCTGGAGAAATCCATCTCCGGAACATAATAACCATGGAAAAATCCATCTCCGGAATATCTGTGCGCTCACTGGGGGTGTATAGACTCCGAAGGGGCTCCTTTCAGCCCAAGCGCTATATCAAGCCAACGAATGCATGATTTCAGGATCGCTGCGGTGTGCAGTCCGACCTCATAACTGTCTCAAAATCAGGCTCCAAGCCTCACTCAGTCAGTACCTTCCAGTCTCAATCACAATGCTCTAATATATGAAAATCAATTCAAACCAATGATAATATAGAATAAACTAGCAACTTACGAGACTAAGGCATGAAACATATACTATAGCAGGACTGAGTACATGAAAGCAATAATCACAGATAGAGGCAGCAATAATCAACCATTTCAGTCTAAACACATCGGTGTGAAGCCTTAACATTTATACTTATCATGATTTCTATTTCGTTCAAGGTAATTGCCACCTTCACGGTACAATATCAATCTGGGATAACCAGTAGACAATGCCATGGGATGAGTCAGGCTACAAATATTTGGTAAACGCTCGCATGCCCGTCACTTTGCAAGTGTGTCACCTTAATTAACAGCAAATATCAACTAGTTTGGGGTTTCGAACCCTCAGTTCCAAGTTTGGAAGCGTTACTTACCTCAAAACCGGCTAGCACACTACTCCGCAATGCCCTTGCCTCTAAATTCGGCCTTCGAGTGCTCCAAATCTACCAAGTTCAGATTGTTATCATCAATATATGCTTAAGGAACAATTTCCAATTGAAAATATCAAAATTCACCCAAAAATCCGAAACCGGTCAAAACCCGACCCCCGGGACCGCGTCTCAAAACTCAGAAATTTTTATAGAAAAGTGTTCTTCGTCCTCTCACGAGTCCGTACATGTAAACAACACCAAAGTCGGAGTTCGTTTGACCCCTCAAATCGACCCCTAAAGGTCTCTTAATCTCAAGCCCTAAAACCCAATTTTTCTACTGTTTTTTCATGAATTTACACTGATTTTATGTCTATAATCACCCATAATCGAGTTTTAATGACTAGAAAACTTACCTCTATGAAGAACAAGAATTTCCCTCTTCAAAATCTCCCCCAAGAGCTCTTTGCCGTACAACAATGGTGAAAAAGAGGGTTTAAGTCGCGGAGGAAATATTTAAATACTCCCAGGTCAATACTCCGTGCGAACGCGGCCTCCTACCCGCGTTCGCGAAGAACAAAATCCCCAGGCCTCAATTATCTCTGTGCGAATGCATTTACCTGGGTGCGAACGCGATTCCCAGGCCGGTCAACCCTCCGCGAATGCGGTCAACCCCCCTGCAAACGCACAGGTCAAATGGACCTGGGTCCCTCCGCTGCCCTTAACTCTCCGTGAATGCACCCTTTAGCCCACGTTCGCGATGAATGGCCTGCTCCTTCTCCGCGTTCGCACCTGCCTGGTCGCGAACGCATAGAACAAATTCCCCCAGCTTCCAGCTCCTCCTATGCGAATGCGGGCCCCCTTCCGCGAACGCATAAGGTTAATTCTCTGCGCAAAACACCAGAAAAACCAGCTATGTTTTTTAGTCCAATTTGGTCCGTTAACCATCCAAGATCAATCCCGAGCCCCTCGGGACCCCAACCAAACTTACCAACATATCCCATAACACCATTCAAACTTAGTTGCACTCTCAAAACGCCAACTCTAACATCAAAACACCAAATTCACATCGGATTCAAGCCTAAGAACTTTGAAATTTCTAAAATCCACCAACGATGCCGAAACCATCCAAAACAACTACGATTAACCTGAAATTTTGCAGACACATCCAAAATGACATTATGAACCTGTTCCAACTATCGGAATTCCATTCCGAGCCCAATAGCCTATTTTCCACTGCCGTCCGAAAATTGCCAAAAACTAACTTTCGCCAATTCAAGCCTAATTCTACACCGGACATCACAAAAATATTCTGAACACACTCCTAAGTCCCAAATCACCTAACGAAGCTATCCGAGCCATAAAATTCGCATTCTGAGGTCGTTCCCCAATAAGTCAACTCTCAGTTGACTTTTCCCATCAAAGGCTATCTTTTAAAGACTAAGTTACTGAATTCTCATTTAACCATTCCGATTTCAAGCCTATCGACTCTAACACCTCAATAATAGAATAACCAATCAATAACAAGTCAATAGTAGCAATTATAATGCATGTTTTACGTAATGACGGGCCGGGTCATTACAATTCTTGGGATATAATCACATAGCAAAGCTTATAAAGTATATAACAAAAGAACTATGTGTGTGGAGGAGAGTGTGCATGTTGTTTTTAATGAAACTAACACTCTTTCTGAGAGACAGGAACCAGAAGATGAGGAGCTTGGACTGGTCAGAAGCAGTGAACAAATTGAAGCAATTATGGAAGATGGAACAGATGATGGACCAGGTCCAACTACCCCAAGCAACATCACAGGGGGAACTCAACAGCAAATCACTCTAGACCTTGACCTTGATCCTGCTCCACAATAATTGGTGCTCAAAGCACAGAGATATCAAAACTCTCATCCTCTTGAGAACATCATAACAGATTTGACATCCGGAATCAAAACAAGATCATCCATGAAAAAATTGTGTGCGTTTGATGCCTTTCTATCCTTAATTGAACCAAAGAAAATTGTTGAAGCTTTACAGGATGCTGACTGGGTAAATAACTTACAAGAAGAGCTGAATCAATTTGAAAGAAGTCAAGTATGGCACTTGGTACCCAGACCACTAGACAAATCAGTGATTGGCACAAAGTGGGTCTTCAGGAACAAACTCGATGAGGATGGAACGGCTACAAAAAACAAGGCCAGACTGGTTGTCCTAGGATATAGTCAAGAAGAGGGAATTGACTATGATGAGACCTTTGCTCCTACGGCAAGACTGGAGGCAATCACACTTCTTATAGCATTTGCTGCACACATGGAATTCACTCTACATCAGATGGATATAAAGAATGATTTCCTCAATCGCTATCTAAAGGAAGAAGTATTTGTCAAACAGCCTCCAGTTTTTGAAAGCAAGGAGACACCTGACCATGTATACAAACTTGACAAGGCTTTGTACGGACTCAAACAAGCACCAAGAGCATGGTATGAGCGGCTATCGAAATTCCTGCTAGAACATGGATACAAACGAGGTAAAATTGACAGTACCTTGTTCTTAAAGCAAAAAAGTAAGGATCTCCTGGTTGTGAAAATATATGTGGATGATATCATATTTGGGGCAACCTCTGACAAATTGAGTAAGGAATTTGCTAAACTTATGGGGAATGAGTTTGAGATGAGAATCATGGGTGAGATAAACTTCTTTTTAGGCTTGCAAATCAAGCAAAACTCAAATGGAACAATAATCCATCAACAGAAATATGTGAAAGAATTACTCAAAAGATTTAAAATGGAAGATTCAAAAGAAATTGACACCCCCATAGCCACAGCTACAAAATTAGATGTGGATGAACCTGGTTCATCCGTTGATCAAAAGATATACAGAGGGATGATTGGGTCTTTATTATATCTCACTGCCAGCAGACCTGATATTGTGTTCAGTGTAGGACTCTGTGTTAGGTTTCAGGCAAATCCAAAGGAGTCCCATCTAACTGCAGTGAAGAGAATTCTGAGATATCTGAAAGGCACTACTGATTTATGTCTTTGGTATCCTAAAGATAGTAATTTTGACCTTGCAGGATATGTTGATGCTGATTATGCAGGTTTCCTGGTTGACAGGAAAACTACCTCATGCATGGCTCACTTTTTGGGCTCTTGCCTTGTGTCTTGGGACACCAAGAAATAAAACTCAGTAGCCTTGTCTACTGCTGAGGCTGAATATGTGGTTGCAGCCTCATGCTGTGCTCAGTTGCTATGGATCAAGCAACAACTCATGGATTTTGGTATAGAGGTTGGATGCATTCCTATTTTCTATGACAACACTAGTGAAATTAGCATGACGAAGAACCGGTCCATCATAAGAGAACCAAGCACATAGATGGCAAACACCATTTCCTAAGAGATAACTATGAAAAAGGAATGATCTCAATCGAATTATGTGCTACTGACAAACAAATTGCTGATATCTTCACTAAGGCACTAAGTAAGGAGCATTTTGAGAGAAACATGCTAGAATTAGGGATGATTAAGATCACCTAGTTGAAAAACAAAAATGAATTTTTTTTTGGCTAGAAAACACTAAAATAGGTAGCTAACCAGACTAATCATTGCTCGGTATCATGACTTTACTGCCATACTCTTTTGCCATGTAATAATATGATTCCCTAGCTACTAATGATGTTTTTCTATGTTTGTAAACTAAGGCAAATTAAAGACTATAACACGATGAACCTGGTTCATTGTTGTTGGTTCATCTGACTGACAAGGTACGTGCTCATCACCATACACTTATTGAAATAATTATAGTCACGCATGAGCAGGACTATATCTATTTGGTTCATTTCAAATTCTCAGTACTTATCCCAAATGAACCGGTTTCAAAGTGTCCCATTGAACCTTAATTAGCCTATATTTAGGGAGTTATAACCGTTTAATCACTGACACTCCTGCAGCGATTAGACTCCTACTTGACCAAGAATTATGCTCGTTGTATAATTAATAACCACATCTTTAAAAAGTCATCATTACCTCCCCTCTTCAAAAGCATAATCGTCGAACCAAGTTCATCATTCCTCTCATACCAAAGCGATCAACATTCTTCTCTCCCCAAATATTCATAACAATGTCTTATACACCACCCCGTGCTTCATCTTCATCAACCACCCCTGATTACGAGGTCGGTCTTGACGACACTGGTTCAAATTCTCCATCGATACACAACTCACATTCTCCAACCAGGTCTTCGACCCCCCAAAATCCTCCAGTTCCTGAATCTATCCTTGAACTCACTCCTCCACCCAAATCAGTCCCATATATTACACCTAGCCCCACTTCATCCCCCAAAAAACGTAGAGTAAAGATGTTGGCCAGGAAAACAGTTGCCTCTGGTTCTCATGCCAGAAAATTGAATGAGATGCTTCAAGCCAACAAGGTCCAAGACTCTAAATCTTCCAGCGAGTCTTTCAAATCTGAAAATGAGGATGAAGCATCGGATTCATCTGACACTGAAAAGGGAAATCTTGAAGTTGGGTCTTCAACTGAAATGGTTGAAAACAAGTTTATCTTGATTGGGTCAATAGTGGATGTAGAGGTACCGGATAGGCGAAGAAAAATTGGGAAAAAACATAAACATTGAGAGAGAGGGAGAAGGCAGTTCAGAAAAGGGATCTGGGAAGGAAGGTGCCACTCTGGCTATTGGTGGTCCCGCTCCTGTGATTGTTGAGGAAGGAGTCAAAGTTTCAGGAGGAAGCAATTCTGGGGAAGCAGCAGCAGGTCTAGAAAGCTACAACAAGCAGTAGATGAACTTGGTTCATCTATTGAGGAAACGTTGGCTGAGTTGATGAAAAAGTTGGGTGAGTCCTACAATCCCAAAAAGAAGAGAACTCCAAAATCCAAGAAAGCTAATACCCCGGTTCCAACCAAGAAGAGGAAAGCTTCATCATATGCTGATGCTCCTGCCCCAAAGAGTCGTGTTACTAGAAGCACAGTTAGGCAAGGAGAAGAAGAATTGGAAAAAGCTCTGAGAAAGAGCAAGAAGAAGAAGTCTGCCAAAGGAAAGGCAAAAGTTGGAGAGCATGTTGAGGTTGTTCATGTTGATGACGATGAGATGGACCTAGTCCATCAGAAGGAGCAACCAGCACCAATTGAGGTTGAGACACCAAAACCCAAGAAAGCTAAGGCTTCTTCCAAGAAGTCAGCATCTGTGTCTGCCACACCCTCAACAGTTGCAAAGAGGACCAGGTTTGCATCAAAGAAAGTAAAGTTGTTGGTGATGAGGAATGGAGTGTAGAAGAAGAGGAAGTGTCTGGTGAGGAGACTGACAAACTCACAATGTTTGGTAAGCGTACTATCTTGAAGGGGAAGTTGTTTAGAGACCTTGAGGAGTCAGGGATGATTTTCATGTTGGATACCTTGGATGTGAAAGGGTGGAAGGACATGGTTCTTCACCTTGGGGAAGTCTAGCTAGGAATGAGTTGGTTGAATTTATGGTCAACGTAGTTGTCAAAGATGGCAGAGTATCCTCCAAGGTTCAAGGGATTGAGATTTCGTTTGATGCAAAGGAGTAGGGGAAGATACTGCATATCCCTTTTGAGGGTTATGATGACTACAAGACAAAGGTGGCCTAATCTAGATGATTTGCCCTCAGCTCTACAAATCACAAGGTCCTTCTGTGAGAATGAGCAAGAACTGGAGCCCAGGGCAGTGTTTAAAAGTGAGATGAGGCCTCAGCACAAATTGTTTTTCGAGTTTGTGATAAAATTTCTGCTGCCTAGGCAAGAGCGAAGGCACATTGCCAGCTAAATGAATCTCACGCTCATGGAGTGCTTGTACAGGGGTAAACAAATCAATTGGCATGCTTTCATCATCCAGCTCTTGGACAGGGTTGTGAATGGAGCCAAGGCACATGCTATACCTTATAGGTTTATCCTGACTATTGTGCTTGCTCACTTCAAGGTTCCGGTGAAGAATGCTGAAATGGCTACTACTAAGGACTACTTTGGGAAGAATACGCTACTGACTTGTGAATACACTATTAATATTCCTGAGGATGAACCTAGTTCATCTAGGAAACTGCCTATTAATAGCAAGGTCAGGACGTTTGTGCAGGATGGTGAGATCAAGGATGCGGAGATCCTTCATTTGAAATCTCGCCTTATTGAGGTTGAAGCTGAGCGGGATGCTCTCAAAGCTGAATTAGCCAAAGAAAAGGAGAAGAATGAGGGTGTTATTCATCAAATGCTCTCTCTTCTTCAAGCCAAGACCACAACCTCCTCTGCCCCTTCCCAGCCTTAGGAGTCCAATGCCTCCAAAAAAAACCCTCTATGACCCAATTTGGGATTGTTCTTCTTTTTGTTTTCTGTTTTGCTCATGGTTGCAACTGTTTTTAAGTCTTTTTGTGTATGGTGCCTGCTCTGCTGTCTAATCAATGAATTTTGTTGTTGGTTATTGATTTTGTCTTAGTTTCTTAAATAGCTTAAATTTAATTGGTTTCCTTTGATGATTAGTTCATGATTTGCATCTGCAGTTGCCTCAATGGCCATGAGTAATTGTTAATACATCTGGTAAGTTTATCATTTTGCATCTTTTCGATGATGCCAAAAGGGGGAAGATATGTGTGCTTTCAAAATTTCAATATTTTTGGTGATATTTATAACCTAATGAACCTGGTCTCTCTATGATGAATGCTTAAATTTATAAAAAAGTGTCTATGTTAGATTGAAGTATGTACAGGGTTAAGACAGAGTTTGTCATCATCAAAAAGGAGAAATTTGTTGAATCAAGTCACTGCATGATTTTGAAGATTGACAAATGCCAACCTAGTTGAACCAGGTCCATCAGGGCAAACATAGTCAAACAGACCCATTGTCACGAGAAGCGTCCATGCACAGGAGATAAACATTATCTTTGAACTAAGAGGTTATCTAGAAATAAGAGGTTATCTCCTAAGCGAAAAGGTTGCAAATTGATAAGAAGATGGAATTCAATTTCAGGTAGGACAGAATCGAGATCAAGGAAGTTGAGATAAACTCAAACTCTTCCACCAAGGAAGAGTTGTATTGGAACTGAACAACAACGTCTCAACTACTGACTCTATAAAATGTTGAAGCATTCTTGCTGAAGAAATAACGCACAAACACAGAAGTGAAACAAGAACTGAAAGCAAAATTACCAAAGCAATTTGGCAAGCAGAATCCTTGTGCGACACAAAAGCTACTTGAATCAGCTAGAAGAACCAGCTCCATCTGTTGTCTTTTAGTCTAGTTGTTTGTAGTAGGTGATTACATATTGTATCTTTCAGCTTTATCTAGAAGCATTTGAAATAGGTACACACTGTTCAAGTTAGAGTTAACTTGAAGTTTGTCGCAAATAGTTAGAGGCTAGTTTGCCACAAAGGGATAGAGTTAGCCCTTAGGTTTACAAAAGAGTTTATTTTGTAAATGTTGTTTGGCTCGTTGATATAGTGAAGAGTTTGGGAAAATCCTACTGGGAAGCAGGTCGTGATTTTTTCACCTTTGAGCTAGGGGTTTTCCACGTAAAAATTGTTGTGTTCTTTAAATCCTACAATTACTTTTTCGCAAACTGTAGAAGTTGGAACACCAAGAAGAACCAGGTTCTTCTATAGAGACTGCACTCGAAAATTGGACACCACACAAATCACCCCCCCCCCCTTGTGTGGTATTGACGCATAGAACGTTACATGGTAAAATGGGAAAGCTGACATGATGAGCCATGTCAAGGAATCCAGTGAAGATGATACAACTACTTCTCCATTCATTGGAGAAGAACCTGGTTCAACAATCACAACAAATGAAACTGAAAATAGAGTTGTTGATGCAGTTCAAGGTACTCCACTTGCTGAAGAAAGTAGCGTCCAAGAAACTCAGCCATGCATACCCAGCTCCTCTACCAATGTGATTCAAATACCAATTGGAAGCACAAAAGTTCACATCCTCTTGACAACATAATCACCCCACTTGACTCAGGAGTTTTTCCCTTAATCATCTATTGTGGATTTTATCTTAGTTTCTTATTTAATTTATTCATTTTCTATAAGTAGCTAAACCCTTATCTAGGGTTGTGACACAACCCTAATATGAGTACTTAATGGGTGATTGATTTAGGGTTTATTTATGATTGGGTATATGATATTTAGCCTAGTTCTTGTTTGAATTTGAGGAACTGGTGATTGCAAACATTGATTCATTCCTAATTGACTTAGTCTCTACTTGAGAAAGTGAGACTAAGTCTTGAAAAACTTGACTAACAAGAAATTAGGTGAACTCAAGAAATTGATAACCCCAATTAAAGGGTCGAATCTAGAGATAGTAAGACCTGAATTAAGCATTTATTACTTGTTTCGTGAAATACCCATTTGGACTTGAGAAAGTCAAATTGGGCAAAATCACTCAAAATACCGAGAGGTATAGGGTGAGTAATCGTGTGTGATTGCTATATTATATCCCGATCAACCAAACATGCCCTAAAGCTCTAAATCCGTTAGGTGACCAACTAGGCGGAAGTCGCAACCCTAGATCTTTTATAACTTGAAAAACAATCAAAACCAAAAACATTGTCTCTTAGCTTTACAACTACAAGCATTAGCATAAAAGTAGAAGTAGAAACAACAACTGAATATGTGGAAGTGCAATCTTGGGCACGTCATTCACTAGACTAGATATATACTTAATCCCATATAAAGCTCTCTGTGGAATCGACCCCGACTCGCGTTAGGTATTTATAATTGCATCAACCACCTCACAATCCCAAGTAATGGTGTGAGTTTGGGTGATATCACACTTCCCCACCATCCGCACCAGTTTCTCATCTCTGGCCTCCAAGTCCTCCCTCAGTTGGCGCACATCAGCGCCTTCACGAAACCAGCATCTAAGCTCCCGATACTTCTCAAGGCACCTGAAGTACTTGTCCTTCAGTTTCACATAGATATCTTTATGTCTCCGCTCCCTACGAGCAATCTCAATTTCTAAGACGATCATTTATAAAACAAACAAAGTTAGAGACTATGAAAGAACAAAACCAAAGGAAAACGACTAACAACAAATGTACTTACCCGAAGGACGAGGCAAGCAATGTTGTTTGATAGGGAGTTGTCATCTATAGTCTTGAGAGTCGTACCCTCTATCTCATAACAAAGAGGGACACGGGAAGTGATATTCTTCTCGGTTTTTGCAAGAAGACTACGATCCATCGGGATCGTAATAGTCCTTGGACCCCTCTCCAATCTCACTTTAAGTTGAGTAAGCCCCTCATCGATTATCCTCAGCTCGTCTACATCCATGTCGGAATCGGATCCAACATCCTCCTTAGCGACAACCTTCCCTCTATGATCAGTCGAAGAATGTACGTCCGTCGCAACCCCGAAAGATGAAGCCTCTTCACGTCTTGGAAGAACAGGGTCGTCACTGCCTACCACGCCTTCGATCGCATCCCCCACAGATCATATATCTATTTTCTCCAAACAAGTGGCCTCGGGAGTAGCCTCTTGGATCTCCCCAATATGCATTATTGCCATTTCTCGAAGGACAGAACCACAATCTCCTACATCAGTAGTCGCCGACCTCTCTCCTCCAACGTCCACGTCCCTCTTTTTATGAGACATAAAATCTACATCACCAGACAAAGGTTCGTCATCCTCGTCTATGAAAGCATATAAGGGAGAAGACGAGGTCTCCGCGACCGAAGTCTCCACGGCCAAAAGAGGGATAGATTCAAAAACAACAGAGGGGCTCGAATAAAGGTAGGATTATCCACAGTCGATGCAAGGGCAGGAGTCGAGGATGTAGTAGCTTTCTTTTTTTAGAATGAGGGTACAAGAGCTCTCGACCTCCTCGAAGATCCCCTGGTTGAATCTAAGAAAACACAAGGAAAGGTAAAGGTCGGCAAATGTAAACAAAAAAAAGAGTTAAGACACCGATGGCAAAAAAAACTTACAAGTCGAAGGGAGAGCAGGCCCAAACTTCTTGAAAACACTTGGCCATTCACGAATCCCTACAATGTGAGGGAGGAGCCAATTGACCCAGTCATAAATGTGAGCGACCAGAGGAGGAGGCAAGGTCTTGGATGCATGAGAAAAAGACAAGAGGTCAAAACCCATGACAAAGCACACGAGAAAAATCAGATACCTACGAGCAGGGAAATTAGGTACTTACGAGCATAATTCCAAGCCTCAGGAAAATCGTCGACATTGGTTACCACGTCCTCGGTTCTGACAAAAAAGAAATTGAACTAAAATTGATGGTTGGCTTTGTCGTTCATCTTCACCACCAAGCAATTACCCCCTCGGTGGCGAATATTCAACATCGTTTCTGTGATGACCCAAAATCCAATAGTCGTGATGACACCTAGACTAACCCGCTAGGTAAGCCAACAAATATCTATCTGATTACACTAATTTTACCAAGGCAACTAAATAAAAGTAATTATTCAAATCTTATACATTTTCCAAGGACTGGTAGTACAAATCATGAGCTTCTAAGAATAGAGTTTACAAAGCGGAAACGAAATAAATACACTGTCTATTTGAAAAGTACATAAACAACACAATTTAATCTAAGGCTACCTAGAACAACAGAGGCAATAACAACATGGACGCGGGTACATCTTCAAATCCAGCAACCATCGAACACAACGATACTGCAGCCAATATCTGCACGCAATGTGCAAAAGTATAGTATCAGTACAACCGACCCCATGTACTGAGTAAGTAACAAACCTAACCTTAGATTGAAAGCAGTGACGAGCTATCACAAGATCGGATTTCATATCGGTATTCTACAACAGTTCACAACAGCATAACACAAGAAGTAAAGGGGTATCTCAGAATTAAAAGGGCTCAACCCGTTCACAGTTTCAGAAAAATAGGCATGCTTTTCAAATATTTTAGTGGAACTCAGTTCTTTTGCTGAAAATGCCAAAAATACAGGTAAGTTTGAAAACTATGATTTTTCTCAAAATCTTTTCAACAATAAGTAAGAAGTTTCATTTTTTTCCTTTCCAAATATCAAGTGCAAAAAAACCTCTATATACCCACATACCAATGTGTGTAAAAAGTTATGAATGACGTGATACTATATAACATGAGGAAAAATGCATTTCTATGCATGTATGCCAAATGTGCATTTCAAATGCGATGCAACTCAGTGATAAAACCATATGCAAGCTCTCAGAGCATCAATTCACTCAGTCCTCCCAGTCACTCAGTCCTCCCAATCTGTAACGACCCGATCGGTCGTTCCGAGAGTTATAGTCCCTTTCCCCCATTTATGATTCTTTATGTGTTGTGTTGTATCGGGTTGGTAGGTTCGGGCTCGGAGTATTTTTGGAGTAAAATGAGACACTTAGTCTCTTATTAGGAAGCTTAGGTTGGAAAAGTCAACCGGATGTTGACTTACGAGTAAACGAATTCGGATTTGCATTTTTATGGTTCCGGTAGCTTTGTTGGGTGATTTTAGACTTAGGAGTGCATCCAGAATGTAATTTGGAGGGCCGTGGTAGAATTAGGCTTGAATTGGCGAAAGTTGGAAATTTGGCGATTTTGGTCAGCAGCGAAAAATTAGGTATCGGGGTCGGAATGAAATTTCGAAAGTTGGAGGAGGTTCGTAGTGTCATTTGTGACGTGTGTGCAAAATTTGAGGTTATTCGGACGTGGTTTGGTAGGTTTCGGCATCGTTGGCGAATTTTGGAAGTTTAGAAAGTCTTAGGCTTGAATCCGAGGTTGATTTGGTGTTTTGGTATTGTTTTGGGTGTTCTGAAGGTTCCACTAAGTTTGTGTATTGTTTTATGACTTGTTGGTATTATTGTTTGAGTTCCCGAGGCCTCGTGTATGTTTCAGGTGATTAACAGATTGGATTTGTGAAGTTTGAAGTGTTGTTTTCTGGTGTTGTGAAGTTCTGGTGTTTTTCCGCACCTGCGGCTAGGGAGCCGCAGGTGCGATCATCGCAGATGCGGAGAGTGGGTCGCAGATGCAGAATTAGGTGACTGGGGATGGAGCGCAAATGCAAAAGTGAGGGCCGCATCTGCGAGCCCGCAGGTGTGAGCGGAGAACCGCGGATGCGGAAGTGGACGAATAAGTGAAAGTCGCAGGTGTGCTCCTACGACCGCAAATGCGGTTGCGCAGGTGCGAAGATGGGGTCCGCAGGTGCGAGACCTCCGGGAAGAAACTATATAAGCCACACTTCACAAATTTTTTCCCTTTCTTCACCATTTTTGGCTGGTTCTTGAGCTTTGGGCAGAAATTTTCAAGAGGGAATCGAGAGATATCAGTGAGGTAAGTTACTTGGGCTTTATTACGTGTGTTTGTGATGATTTTTCATTGTTTAGTCATGAAATTAGTAGGAATTTAGGGTGAAGTTGAAGGGGTTAGGGCTTGAGTTTTTGGAGAGTTTGAGGTGAGGATTTGAGGGACCAAATAGAGTCGCATTTTGACGAATTTGATCCAGTTAGACTCGGGAGTAACCGAGCTTTCTAGTTCTGCAATTTTTATTGGGTTTAGAGACGTGGGCCCGGGGGCCAGATTTTTGGCCTCTTTTTGTAGTTTTTCTTGTGGAATTTGTTTCTTTAGCCTATGTTTATAGTATTATTCTGATTATGGATAGATTCGGAGCTTTTGGAGATCGAGTCGAGGGACGAGGTCATCCCGGAGTAGGATTTTACACTATTAAGGTAAGTAACAATTTTAACTCTGGCTTTGAGGGTATAAACCCGGAGAATTTAATATCATATGACTGTTTGGAGGTGATACTCACGCTAGGTGACGGGCTTGTAGGTGTAAGCCACGAGGGATTGAGAATTGGTCCATCCCATGAGGCTGTGAGGCCTAATCGCCATTATCTGTGTTTATGTGATTACATGTTTGTTGAACTTGACTGCCTTCATGTTAGAGATCATGATTAGGCTTTATTCATGCTCACATTAGTGGTACTCAGTCATAGAAATGCTTATACATGTTTACCCCGGTCTCTACTATATTGCTGATACGCTGTAATACTTGATTTGGGCTATGTTTCCATTATTTTGTTGAGAACTGTGAGGCTAGAGAGGTGCATGACTAAGTGAGGCCGGGGGCCTGTTGTGAGATATTTTATTATAGCATGTGATTTGTCCATGCGGATCCATATTTTATTATAACACGTGAGTTGTCCGTGCGGATCCAGATTGCAATATAGCACGTGAGTGGTCTGTGCAGATTAGCATTTGGGCTATAGGAGCCCCTCCGGAGTCTGAACACCCCCAGTGAGTGCAGGTATCTATTGAGTGTGTGCACTGAGGGCTGAGTGATGGAGTGACATTGATGTGAGGTTTCATTTATTTTTGCTGTCACTGCATTTATTTGCTAATTGCCTTGTAATATTTGTTGATTATGAAATTTACATGTTTACTCCTGTTTATACTTAACTGTGAAAAGTAATAGTTGAATTTTTTCTGTTTAGCTAGTCACTACTACTCAGTTCCTTAGTTATTTCATTTACTTGCTGAGTCGATTGTACTCATACTATACCCTGCACTTTATGTGCAGATCCAGGTGAGTTAGAGCGCGGCGATCGTTGAGTGTAGGCCGGCTATCTTTGGAGACTGCAAGGTAGCTGCTAGCGTTCGCAGGACCTTGTTACTCCTTTTATCTTCTATTCCTCTTTTGGGTTGTATTGACAGTCAGACAGTTCATATATAGGTTATGGATTTAGACGCTCATGACTTAGTGACACCCGATGTTTGGGGCTCGTTTTCCGTATTTCTATATTTATATTTAGAGTTTACTTGGGTTATGAGAAATTCAAATATTGGAAATATTTTATTAAATTCTTATAGTCAAATTAGTAGTAATATTTTGGGAAATAGACTTGCCTTGTATCACGGTAGGTGCCATCACGACATGGTTTATATTGGGGTCGTGAAACAATCACTTCTATACAGCCCCTCGACAAATATCACTTATATACAGCCCCTCGGGCAATCATCACACAATAGATACCAGCGCTCACTGGAGGTGTGTACAGACTCCAGAGGGGCTCCTTCAGCCCAAGCGCTATATCAAGTCAATCATGGAATAAATCAACAAACATGCTGCGGCGTGCAACTCGCTTCCAAAATAAACATGCTGCAGCGTGCAGCCCGATCCCATAAATAAACATAACAATCAGGCCCTTGACCTCACTCATAAATATCCTCACAATCAGGCCCTCGACTCACTCATAAATAATCCTCACAATCAGGCCCTCGGCCTCACTCATAAATAATCCTCATAATCAGGCCCTCGGCCTCACTCAGTCATCAATATCTCCAGTCTCTCTCTCACTCGGGCTCACAATGTCATGAAACTAGCCCGAATATGATGATGTGATGTATTAATGAATAACAACTGAGATATGATATGCATATGCGTGTGTACGACTAAGTATATAAAACAATGAAAGCATATGACTACATATCAAAAATGATCTCAGTGGGTCCAAACAGTATCGGCATAAGTCTAAGCATGATATCTAGCATGATTGTCAGCTCAACTACTATATCACATGGTGGAGACACAGATAACAAGATAGGCCACTATATAGTGCCATGGGAACCTCAAAGTCCCAATTCACAGAGTGTATGCCCACACGCGCATCACCTAGCATGTGCGTCACCTCAATACCAATCACATAACATATATTGTGGGGTTCCATACCATGAGCACTAAGTTTAGAAGAGTTACTTACCTCGAACGAGCCAATACTAATGTCGAGCAAGCCAAGAGATGCTCCAAGGATGTCATCTCGCGCATTCCGACCTCCAAACGACTTGAATCTGACCAACAACAATTCAAATACATCAAACAATGCTAAAGGAACCAATCCCGATCATAAAAGATTGAATCTTGAATCAAAGCCCAAAATCCCAACCCGGGCCCTCACCTCGGAACCCGACAAAACTCATAAAATTCGATAACCCATTAAGTTACGAGTCCAACCATACTAACTTCACTCAAATCCAACCCCAAATGGGTGTTCAAAACTCAAAAATTTATATTATGAAACTTTAGGCCAAAACCCTCAATTCTCCCCTTAGAAATCATCATCCAAAAGCTAAAATCGAAGATGGATTCATGGAATATAATCAAAATCGAGTAGAGAATACTTACCCCAATCCTTGTGATGAAAAATTGCTTAAAAATCGCCTTAATCGGAGTATCACATCTCAAAATATGATAAAAGAACAAAAGCCTTGATTTATAGCATTCTGCCCAGCGAGTTCCGCATTTGCGGACAACTCGTCGCACCTGCGACCACCGCATCTGCGGTCAGATCTTCGCTTCTGCGACCACACTCACCAGTCGACCCCCTCGCACCTGCGAAACAATTTCTGCTCTTGTGCACCCACAGGTGCGATCTTTCCACCGCATCTGCGATGAGCTCTAACCATGACTTCTTGCGCATCTACGACACATGGCTCGCACCTTCGGCCATCGCACCTGCGCAATACCTATCGCAGGTGCGGAACACCAGAACAGCAACTGAAATACTGAAGAAATGATCCGAAATCAATCTGAAACACGTCCGAGCTGCTCGGGACCCCGTCCAATCATACCCAAAAGTCACATAATATAACACAGACCTACTCGAGGCCTCAAAACACACATAAAAACATCGAAAGGACAAATCACCCCTCAATTCTAACCCAATGAAATTTGAACTTTCAAATTTCCAAAACACGCGCCGAAACACATCAAATCATCCCTGAATGAACTCAAAATTTGCACACAAGTCCCAGATTACATGACGAAACTATTCCAACTCCCGGAACCACAATCCGAATCTGATATCTTCAAAGTCAACTTCCGGTCAACTTATGAACTTCCCAAGCCTTTAAATCTCCAATTTTTGCCAATTAATGCCAAAACCTTCTAGAAACATCCAAATGCAAATCCGGGTATACTCCCGAGTCCAAAATCACTATCCGGACCTAATGGAACCATCAAAACTCCGTTCCAGGGTCAAATTATGAAAAAGTCAAACTTGATAAACTCTTTCAACTCAAAGCCTCAACCATGAAATTCATTCTTCCATACCGATTCTGAATAATCTGAAAATCAAACCGGACGACTCACATAAGTCATAATACATCACACGAAGTTGTTCACGGCCGTAAACTACCAAGTGAAGTGCAAACCTCAAAACGATCGATCGGGTTGTTACAGTTCCCCTATAAAAGCTAGGGGCGGACAAATGTATTAAGTGCCGAAGTGTCAACTCGACCCCAGCTAGCTCGGCAAACTTGGTAAGAATATTTATAAGTTTATAAACGTACGGTGCAAGCTGAGTTGGAAAAATGCCATAGTAACGATAGAACTCCACGACCAATGGTAGGAGAGGAAAGGAATAGCCGACTTGGAAGGATAAGCGTAGAGGGCATAGTACCCGGGAGGGTGAACCTGCACCACACTCCCATAGCGGGAATCAACTCGACATGAGCGGCAAGGCCGAATTTGGCCTTAAGCTCCGCCAACTCCTTTAGCATCAGGCCTCAGGGGCTTTGGTAAAATCATTGGAGTCAGGGTTGCGTAGCACTATTTCCTCCACCGATAGAAAAGTTTCACCTCAATGGCGGTAGAAAAACTCTCCCAACGAGAAGGGAACACCATTGCCAAGGGTGCAACGCGACTTCCTCGTCGACTCAGAGGGTACGTTAGACATGATCCAATATAGTGAGAGAAAGTGACAAGCAAGGTGAAGCGTATAAACAAAGAGTAGAGAAGGTTATGCAAGAGGATGACGGGGAAGCTAGTGCTTGAAGATGAGAAAAGGTTTTAAAAAGTTCCAGAATTAGTAAACTCTTTCCTATCAATTATATATCTAACTTATCAACTTTGACATGAGAGAAAGAATCGGGTCTCGTTGCTAAGATACAAACATCACATTTTCAGTGAGATTCTTGTCTATACTTTTTCACTAGATCTGAGAATAACTCAAATATTAAAGGGATTGTCTATCCTTCATCATTGTCAGAAAGAACATTCACTTATTACATCCTTTGTTGGGTGAATCATTCATTTTAATTACTTAAATGCCATTTATTGCTATTTTTTTATATTGAATGCTATAATATTGCCTTTGATTTCTAGAATATTTATTGTATGCTACCGCCACTGTCCGACTATATCAACATATTATTTGTTGCTTTTTCAAGAATTACATCTTAAGATATTATTGTTGGCTAAAATTAATCTTCATTTATATAACTTTAATTATTTGAACCAATATGTATATTTTTTGGTCAAACACACAATTCAAAATGTATATTGGGAAAACAAAGAAAAATAAATAAATAGGATTACATCGAAGAAAAATAAATAAATAGGATTACATCGAAGAAAAATAAAATAAAATAAATCCCATGCTATTAAAACGGGGAAAAATAGGAAAGCGCAGTAAAAAGGTAGAAAAAAAGAGGGGGTAAAAGAAAAGGAGAGAAGAGGGAAGCCCTGGGTATAGCATATCGAACAAACACAGCCGAAAGATTACGATAGCAAAAAACGAGCTTCATATTTGTGCTGCCGAAGAGAGGAGAAAAAAAGAGATCGAAAATGAGCGGAGTGGGGAAGAAGATCGCCGACGTGACATTCAAGGCCGGTAGGACTATTGATTGGGAAGGAATGGCGAAGCTTCTGGTTACCGATGAAGCTCGCAAGGAGTTCTCTAACCTCCGCCGTGCCTTCGATGACGTCAACTCTCAACTGCAGACCAAGTTCAGTCAGGTGATGTATTATTTTCTCCCTCTCTTTTCACTGTTTATATTACGTATTTCTATGTGGATCTAGGGTTTCACTGTCGGATCTGTGCTTAGTTTGTTTATTTATTTTTTTGTTAAAGAATGTTGATTTAACGTATCTAGAGTTCTAAGGCGGATCGTTTTTTGATTGAAATGTGCTTTTTGGTTTGGTTAGAGATTTGCCCTTCAGTGTTTGAGCTTTGGAGACTTGTGGTTTAGAGGGTTGTAAAGCGGTCCTAATTGGTTTTGGTATTGAGGCTTAGTTGATTGATTGATTGATTGAATAAAAGCCAGAGGTGGAACCAGGAATTTAACTTTATGGGTTCTGGATTTTAGAAATGACGACTTTTAAATGCTAATAACTGGGTTCGAAATTTAATATTTGTACATTATGTATTTCTTAACATAAATACACTGTTTGAGCATAAGCTACTAGGTTCAGCCCATGCCAAAAGCTCTGCGTGTGTGTGTTGGGGGGGGGGGGGTGGTTATATAGTCATTT